>LQNS02278101.1:10045735-10068160 GCA_001587735.2 Parhyale hawaiensis | reverse complement strand
GGTGTGATCGAGATGGGTCTATAATCAGAGGTACGGGATGAAACCGAGCCCTTCGGAACCGGCGTCACATGGGCAACACGCCAGCACTCCGGAAAAGAGCCCAGCCGCAACATTCGAGTTGCAAAGCGAATCTAGACTGTGTTGTCACTGTTGGCATAACCTCCTCCATACTTGCACAGTGATGTGCAATGGAACTGAGCTCCCCAGCGCTCACAGACTGTTGCCCTGTAGCCACGGTTTAAAAGCAGAGGGAAGGCATTCCAAGCATTCGTAACAGTCTTTTTTGTAAATACTTTACAAGGATGAAACAACATCACAGCCTGAAACGGCGTGGAACAACGGCAGAGCTATGATGTGTTGAGGGTTGAGCATCTCATCAACAGAGAAGATTGGAATGTCCTTATAGGCTTTCCCATGGCCAAGACCAATCCAGAGTCTGCTAGGCCCAGCTTTTAGAACAGGCCGATGGCGAGCACAACCCCATCACTGTCCATAGTCCTGAGGTAGACTTTGGTGAGACCTTGTTGAGCAGTGTGATGCAGGTGCAGCATCATCCTAGTGTCCGCCTCCAGCTGACATGGTGATCAGGTGCTTAGGTCAATCTGCCAGTTGGTCAGGAGAAGTTCTCCTTCAGCGGTGAACCGGTGGAACTGTGTGTCAGGAGCACTAAAATGTTTCTGCAGTTCCCCACTCAGAAACTGGAAGAGATCCTCCTTGCTCCTACCATCTTTGAGAACTTCTGTCCTCAGCCCCTTTGAGTAGAAGTACTCTAGGTGAGACTCTAGTTCTCTGGTGTTATCCTCGCTTGCTACGGGTCTGAGATTTGAGGCTGGTCTCCTAGCAGGTATCCCACACTGCATCCACCCTAGTGATACTGTTGGTCATTTGACTTTTCAGGTATGGCATCAGCTGTACTTGAGCATAGCCTGCTCCCGAAATACCTTAGCACCTTAGCCCGTTGAGGTTTTACACAGTTTATAACTGATGCCATATCTAGCATTACCACAGTGGCCTCCTTTACAGCAGGAGTAGGACCAGCAATAGGTGTGTTTGGAAGGCAGCGAAGGATGTCTGATTCAGTACCTGACCGGAATTTGCCCTTTTCCGATAGTGATGAGGGCTCTCGTCGGTTTTCATGTTTGAAGAAGTCATCTAGGTAAGTCTGCATCGGGACGAACTTGGAGAGACATGAAGAGCTTCGCAATCAGAGTACAGTTTGCCCTAACAGAGCCGGGCCCAGATTTACATTACAACATTCTAGAACTTGCCATCTTGTAACCTACAAGCCTTCCGCAACATTGTAAAGTTGATATTATCAAAGTCACTCATGTAATTGCAACGGACTATTAAGGTACAGTTTTGTACAACTGGCATCGTGAGGCCGGCCAATGACAGAATGCGTTGCATGTTTTTTGGTGCCAGGTCACCAATCAAAAGCCCAGTCAGTCACCTTTGCACCAATGGCGAGACGCCGCCATGCTGTCCTCGACGAACCTCTACCGAAAATAGTGAAAACAGATTATTCTATACATTTATCTCTACAGCCAGAACTATTATACCGGCCAAAACGGAAAGTTGATAAAGTTTGAGAGAAAACTATTAAAAGTCCCATCACATTTGTCTTATTGTTGAAGGTATCTTCATTAAAGCTCTTCAAAAATTAAGTAAGGACTTTTTAGAGCATTAAGCAGTTATTGCTAAGGAATACATTTTCTTTAATGCCCTACCGTCCCGACAGGATACTGAGGGAAACACTGACATGCTGGGAGCATAAATTCACGTTTTAATCACGTTTGCGAGCGTTGATTGATGAAAATTGAATGGATATTGTTAACATAGTTTAAATTGCGTTCACTATTGCACTTTTCACTGCCAATAATCTACATATAAAAAATTGTATGCTTTACAACTGCTCCGTAGCTATTGTAAACTTACAAGAATCTTTGTCTCGCATTACAATGTGCGTAAGCTTCGTTAACAGATTACACATTGTAACTCCGAGATACAATGTACATACGTACTAGTATCTAGCTTGATAAATCGGGGACCCCGTCTTTTGAGCCCTTCTTCTCATATCCACAGGAGGTTTGTTGGAGAACGTATGTATACACGTTTGGTTTCTGGATCACATCATAGAGTGATTTGACGCACTGGTCGATGCATTCTTTTACAAATTTATTAAACATGGTTTTGCCAATGTCTGGTGCCTCTCTCGGTGATCTCACCAGTATCCAGACCAGCTCTTTGAAGGGGTTTATGTTTACACCCTTACTGACAAGTTAAAGCATTGCCTTCGGATGATTGAGGAACTTCAGCTTCCTCTGTTCAGCAGCGGCTGATTCAGGATGTTCATTACTAGACTCACTGCATCTACTGAAAGAGCAGTTGGCGTCAAATTCACCAAACATGGATGGCATTAAATAGGGTTGAGGTTGGTCAAATACACAATCCAAACAAACAAATCCAAAACAAACAAACAAATTCTGAAAGAAGATGATGCTTAATTCATGTCATTGAAACACAAATTATGAATAGGTGGCCATGTTGGCTAAATGCTGTACCAGAAGTGTTTAAAACCTTCGAAGTGATTTCATATCATTAGTGTCACATGCCAGTTATACTGGACATTTCCTGAACCAGTCACCAGACGTGTTTTTAAATATAATAAATGGACTTGTCATGCCAAAATACGTAGGAACTGTTTTCATACGTGATAAAAGATTTTGCCATGTCAAAAATGTAGGAAAAGAGGTATTGCGTGATGTTCTACTGTAAATAGAAGAAAACCACATTGTCAGTTTCGTATGACAGCCATTTTGATTTTAGTGTAAACTGGCCACCAGGGGGCAGGTGCACTTTGTTTGCGATGGTTTTTGAAATCCTTATGGTCATATCTATAACCATGCAAATTTTGAAAACTTATCACTAAGTGCACAATTTTTTTGAATTCCTCCCCAGATACCATGCGGGCAGCGAATTTCACCGTATTTTGTGTTGCGCTGCACTGTGGTATTCCGTGATTATTATAAATTTGAGAGAAGAATTAGCACGGAAAGCAGAATTACTGGGTCTCAACGTATAGAAGTTCCGATATCTGGACTAGCCGGAGTTCGACTCCGACTCCTCACTGTCAGAAACTCCGACTCCTTTTGCGCCGACTTAATTAACAGTAGGAAGAATAAAAACCCTTTATGTATTTGACATGATGCATGTTTAGGTCACGACGTGTTAACTTCCGCAGCTACAAGTTTTTCATTATAAGTTAGTACAATGAAATATCGTCATGCTTCTCTAACGCTTTATGTCCAGAATTTTATCAAAGGTCTTATTGGCACAATTGATAGTCCGTGAAGTTTTTCAGACCAGCATTTAAGCTAGAGTTATAAAACGTTCTGTTACTTTTGCTAAAAAATATCCTAGAACTTCACGACACCTTTTGTGCATTTACCGCACCTGGAATTCACTTCGAAAGCGCAGGGTATTGGGCCCGTAGCGCTATAGTGTGCTGACATAAGCTTATCTAATCTCACAGTTGGCAAATGTTATAAGACGAATGATAAGATTGCGATTTTTAGCTTCAGGTGACGTAAATACTTTCGTTGAGCGAAATTACAAAACGATACTTTCATACGATGGCTTTTAGGGCTCTCACATTCTTTGCTAAGGTTACTGAGAGTTTCATTTATCAATTACTATGCGCAGAATAAAAAAATTTCCCACCAATAAATGGAAGTATACATTGCACAGAAGAACTTTATATTCCACTCATTTCACAAACCCTTTTCAATTCTACCTTACTTTTGAAGTTCTTCGGACGAGGTCCAGGTGGTGTTATGTGCGTGAATTTTCCGCAGTTACCTCACCACTCATATAACCACTTCACTTGTTCCGGTAAATACAACAGTAAAAGAAATCAGATTTCTAAAGATCAAACGTACGGCCTGAGCCCACACCCAGTATAAGTGCGTGCCTAGGTCTTAACTTTCCTCTGGTCAAACTGTGCACTACATGAAAGGAACTTCGTAAGTTCTCTTTACTTCGCTTGCTTTCCATATTAGATGATTTTATATCTCATTATACTTACCAGGTTGCAGAGTCGGATCAATACCGACTCTGACTCCAATTCCTGGGGCAAGCCAGTTTTCGACTCCTGGCCTCCAAAAGTGCCCGACTCCTGCTAAGTTCAAGGCAAGGCTTAGCCCACTGGCGTTCCAGTTCCAAATTACTTTCCGTATTAATAACAGCAGCAAACTGTACCCTCGGGTCTGCAAGATTCAAGCTTACGTTTTCAGCAGAAATGACATAGTATTCGGTACTTGTAGCGAGTGGTACTTCATGCATTTAGCTTACTCTTGCTGCCCAGAAGGAATTGCAGCAATGCTGTCCTGTCTAGAATTAATGTTTTTTTTTTACTGTGGAAGGTAAAACGCTACGGGCCAATGTGTAGCTGTCGGAATTTTCATTCTTTGCTTTGGTAACTGTGTGCTTGCCTAGGAATGTTCCGCCACAAATTTGAGAAATCAGTTCTACAAGCAGAGTAACTTAGTAGTAGATATCGCTTCTGAAAAATGTACAGGTTTGAGGTTTATACCAATGCTGACGAATGTTTCATTGCGTGTGTTTGAAACTTGTTACTCTTTCTTGTGTGTAATAACCCAAAATTGTGTATTTTATTCACGTTCAATGAATGAAGGTGGACCCAAAAGATACGGAAAGATTCCAGTTTTAAATAACTTCAGTTTTACAGACTATTGTGTTAAAGTTCAATTGAGTTTAGAGAATGAAATAACGACTGATTGCAGTGGTATATTCTGTGGCTAGGAAAGGCGCAAAAAATTTAAAATTTGTGCCATCCCAGTGATTTTTGTGCTGCTTTGTAGGTAGGCCTATGCGCTGACTCTCCATTATCTATTCATAAACTATGGCACTAAAGTGTATGCACCGAGCCAAACATTCCATTGAATAGTGAACACTGTGGTGTGGTGTCCTTCAGATTCCCGTACATTCCACCCCTGCGTGCTCGCCATAGGCCTCCAAAGCGAGCCATTAGCAATTTTCTGCAGCTCAAGATAAGATGTCATCGATTGGTACGGCGAAGGCGAGTTTAGTGAAACGTCAGCTTGTCCTACACTTGAGACGACTTTTAGGCTTTCACGACTGTGGATCCTGTTTCGGATGTTAGTCGCATCCCGGTTACGCTTGAGACGGCCGATAACATCTAACGAAGCAGGACAGAGTTAACAGCCATCTCAACCGTAATCAATTTAGGTTTAACACTTAAAACTGGATAAAAACTGGGACAAAATGGTCCTGGCTAAAGTTCCTGACGAATTTAATGAGTGAAAGAGGGGTGAATGAAAGGTAGTGGTAGTGATTACCCCACTGATATCTGTGAGGTATACGAATGAGAAAATTACCTCGTAATCTGCTTCTATTTCTGTGTTCAAGTACCAAGTCTGTAGCTTCTAAGACATTGTCTTTTATTTTGCTAGATAGTTTGAAATGGAAGAACTGACGACTTCATAGAAACAGGAGAGATTTTGAGATTGGACAGTCATCAAATAGGTCCCTGCAACTGAAATCAACCCATAACGATATATTGCAGACCTAAGAAGAAGACTCTTCACACGCCATAGCTCGCTTGGACCCTGCATTACTCCCCATTGGATATTCAATTGCAGTTATAAGGTATCCAATGGGGCAGCATCGGATAATATTCGTAAATCGCCCATAGTTTTTCTATTGGGGCTGGACCCTCAAGAGGTCACGGCTGTGGACACCTATCTGCAGAACTAAAAGTCAGAGTGCTACAGCAAGGAGAAAAAGCATCTCAGCACTGATGGAGGTATGGACTCAGAAGAGACTCTGTACCCTGTGGGTCTTCGGAGAAAGCTCGGATGACGTTGTTCACACCACCTCTCGTGTGTAGAGTCACAGTGCTGGGTTCTTCTATTGGGTCGCAGCTAGCATCCAAAGGGAAAGCCAACAGCGAATTATCTCCACAGTGCGCGTAACTGCTGACCGCTGGTTTATTTATAGACGATATCGAGCACACTTCTGCAAAGCATGATTGAGTTAGCACAGTTTCAATGGTAATCGGTTTGGGATTAGCAACTTGAACTCGATCTAAAGTATCAACACTAGTGCTCATGACTGATGTGCCTGACAAGTTAAAGCCTGTGAGACCAGCTTATTTGTAGGACACCGTCTCAATCGATGACGACTTAGTTTATTAGTCCAATAAGGCTTTCTGCTCTTCATTTACGACGTATTAGAACTGCAGCCCGAACGGTATGCTAGGCACGGCGATGGACTTTTCATTGCAGTTTTGATACTTGAGTGATACATTGTAATTAGTAGGCTACATATCGCCTTATATTTTCTATATTATGACGTCATATTGTAGGTAACATTTTGAACATTCATTAGTATACAGTTTATTGGTTTCCTAATAACACGTATAAAAGACGCCTTGTATAGAAATAGTATCGTAGAGCAGCGATAAGAAAACTTATCCGATTTGAATGCAGAGTTCTTTATGTCATTATTTACGGATAGAAAGAAACAAAAGAAAATATATACGGTATATATGATTTTTTCCATGTGGATACTTGAATGATCATGATCTAGAGCGCACAGCAATCTGAGGTAGTGCGAGGGGTATTCAAAAAGTTCGCGGAATGGCGGATAATATTTAACATGAATTGTAGCTTTCTTGCGTACGTGCAAATGTTTTGCTCTGCCAAGTGCGGTCCTCTTCTCCGCTGATTCATTCCACCAACTTTGACGTAAGTTGCTGCACTTGAATAGGCAAATGAGCAATTACTCATTTGAGCATCAACATGAAGCGTTTGGTATCGAAGTCGCTGGAGGTCCGTTACTGTCAAATTTTCCTGTGCCTTGCTGTCTGTGGGGTGAGTGGTAATTGCGTTGCGTTCAAACGAATAAGAAACAAATTTTAGGCCTTTGTTTGGACAGCGGATTTGAGACTAATGATTCTTAGTACTTTGATATTAACAAAAACGAGGACCTCCATTGCATCGTTGAAACCATTTGTTATGACCTGACTTGTGCCAAGTATAGCGGTCGGATGCCAGCTACTGTATCAGACAGCACTTGACGTTCTTGGATACGTAATGACGCTGCGAGAGAAATTTCCCGCAAACTTTTTGAATTCCCCTTGTACATAGGTACCCGTAGTACGGGGGCACCAAAATGGGGTGCGATGAAGTAATTGGGTAAACATGGTAACGTCTTTAGACCTACTAACTTGTCAGCAACTGTATATGCAAGATTAAATAGCGTTTCTAAGATGAAAATAATAATAACTAAAGCTGTTGTCATTTCAGTTAACGCAGGCAAATTTGAAAGAGACAGTTAAAATAGCAGTTTGTAGAGTACATACCTACTTGATCAGCCTGAAAACATCTATCTAGTTAGTTTATTTATTTGCTATACAGTTAAGTGTACATAAGGCGGTTCCGGTCAATTTATTAATGGTAACCATGTCATTAGCAGTCGTGCAGCTTAACGGGTTTCCATTTAGAATGGGCATATACCTACAGCCTTTATGTTAAGCTTACCTCGCTCAAGAGCAGTATTATCTACCGGTTGGTTAACAGAAGATCAGTAACTTTCCCGGGAATGCACAATTATTTTGAGAAGTTAGTGATTCTGTTAAAAATACTCTTGTTCTAGACAGTTACTTCTGTTTTTTTTTTCGCTGTAGCAAACGTAGTAGGCAACCGACGACTAGTTTCAAAAGTTCTTGCCGACAGTGGAATTTCAGATTGGCAGAACAACCTTATAGCGCGAAATGTAAATATTTCTTCGTTTGTCCTTAATTATCCGTTTCCACTACTAATAGTGATCAAACAGCAGAAGAAGTACTGGGTATACAGTACGTCGATAGACCAGTGAAACCCGCGCTCGAGGGCGCCCCACACAGAATCAATGCGCTTGGGAACAGGAAGTTTGTCGGGGAAGAGGAAGAACAGAGCAAAGCATCGTCAGTAACAGTAAGGGACTTAACCCTGCACACACCAGGCTGTTACTTTGCAGCGAGGGTTCTCTATCCGATTGTGCTCCTATAGGAAATAGCCCTGCTCGTAAGGTAGCATGAATGGATTGAACAAAAGCGCTGCCTGTACAGCAGGGGTTCCCTGACTGGGGTGCGAGAGGACCTTTTCATGGGTGCGAAATACTGTTTTGTTTCTCAGTTATTCACTAATTAACGTAAATTTGTGGCACAAAAGTTAGTAAAAATTTCATTTGTCACCATCGCATGGGTACTTAATTTAGTAGGAGATGAGAGAACATGTACGTTCTCCAGGGGTGGCAGGCATAGCACAATTTGGGAACCACTGCTGTACAGTGATGGCATCGAAGCATCGTTGAGGGTTGCAGGTGCGGTTGGGAGGACGTGTGCGCGTCTGTGAGAAGTGCACGGAACGAGTTGATGCATGGACGCACAGAAGTTTGATTGGGACAGCCGTTGCCTTGGTAACGTATTCATCTCGTTGATAAAAGTGAATAGTCTAGTCAATTTGTAATCTATAAATAAAATTTTCAGTATGAGTTGTCCTTGAACAATAGTTTTACTTTCCTTCGCCTTGCAAACTCGGTTCCGCCGGATGGAAAGATACGGCAGGTCCACACGCGAGCCAAAGCTGAGGATACTCCCCGGAATATTCTGCACTAAACCTTGCCACTCCATTCACGCGAGAGAACGGGAAAGTGACTTAGAGCCTAGAGCTCCGTTCAGAAAACCATCGGTGTCATGGTGACAAGCTCAACAGTATGACAATAGAAATGTAATGATACAAATTCCCTTCAAAACTAACATAAAGTAGAAGTCAATGACGAAATGTTAAAAATAATAATCTGCTGCTGCAACGTTGTATTCCACAAACGACTGAAGGTGAGTTCACACGTCATTCATCTTCACGCATTCGCTCATCCACTTGCCTGAATGCGTTACTGTGCCCTAGAAATAGCAGAAAAGGGCACTGTTTCTGAATTTATTTTCACTTCATTTTTTAAGAGACATCCATAACTTGCATAGTGACCCTCGAAGAGGAAACTGATTTAACGGCTAACATTTTAATAACTTTTTGCGGCACACACAAAATTGTGTTGGCAATGATGCTACAAAACTTTCAGACAATTGGATGAGTGAACGCGTTGATATGAATGACGCGTGAACACGCGCTAATGGCCATGACACACGCTAGTCAAAACAACGAGTATCGTCATCTTGTCGACCGAATGCGTGATGTGTTCATTTAGATAGCACCCACTTGCCAGGAATTCTAAGTTATAAATCCCTCCAGGTATAGCTAATGGTACCTGGGAAAGCTAACTAACGGCACTTGTAGATCAAACTGAGCTGACTGTAAACATCTTTACACCATTTCTTGAAATTTTAAAGCTGTGTTTACGAGAGTTTAATATAACGTTCAGACGATTAGCTGAGGAAACTCGTTCTTTTGACTAGCATGTGAAATGGTCTTAAGTTGCTCCTGGTGGTTTGTTTACAAAATTCTGCACAGTTGCCAAGCATATCACAGCCAGAAATGCAGCACGCTCTAGCGCAGAAACCGTGCGCTAATCCGTGAGTTTGTACTTTTTCTGCAGTCGATTTGACGATCAAATTTCGCATTTTTTTAATATCCTGCATTAGCTCTCTAAAAAATTGAATTGGCGTTGCTTTGTGAGCCAGGTAGTTGTCAAACAACAAGCTTATTTTCTGACTGATCATTCATAACAGAAGTACCGTACGCTAGTCGACAACAAGCTCCAGAGATCTCAGCACCGAATCGACGTCAAAAAACCTCCAAACTCACAGCTTTAGCAATGGAGCAAGCTGCACTTTTGACCGATATTTGCTGTTCAAATGCTCAGAATTTTGCAAGTAAAATGCCAGTAGTACCAGCTGGGTCATTGAGTTTGCTCTCGTAGTCGCGACAGATGATGACTTTCGTGAGAAAGAAAGAAAGAAAATACATTTATTTCTCCCCGTAGGAAGGTATTCATCATCATCACATCACATGGCTGGTACATACGCTCGCCTTTTGAACGAGTTTCCTCAGCTAATCGTCCGAATGTTTTGTTGCGCCCTCGTACCCACAGTTTTGAGTTTACCAAAAAAAAGAGTTAAATGTCAGCCATCAAAATCAGTAAGCTCAACAAGTGTTGTTTGCCAAATTTTGAACATCTCAAAAAAATGACTAGGAATTATAACTCAAATTTCTTTCAAAAGGTGCGCTACTTAAATGCAAACATCAATGCATTCGTACACGGAGATGACAAAACTAGTTCTTTTGACTAAAGTGTGTACAGGCAAATACACTTCCACCTATTTTTTATTATTTTTTCCGAATGAAATGGGCAGCATCAATAATTTTATTCTGTATAGCATTTCATTTTTTCGTGCCGTTGAACCTGTAACCATGATAACGACAGTACTTTGAACTGAACTGAAAGTCATTTGACGATCGGGTGGGCCATTTTAACGAGTGAATAGGCAGGAAATATTTTGTACAGAATCTCCTGCGCATTTGCGCATGGTTCATCAGTATTTAACTATCGTGTGAACTCGCCTTTATATAAAAAAAAACTGCCTCCTTCACCACAGCTTACTTTAGTTTACGTTCCTTTGCAGTTGTCAGTCACTTCTGCTGATCCTAATAACTAATTTGCAAAACTACCTACAACGTTGCTACTTGAACCAAGAGAGTCCTCGGTAAAGCGCCCCTTCGTTTTATGCAGTTTCATTATTTACATTCAAAATCTCGATTACTAGGCATTGTCCATAGTCCATTGTCCATATCAACTATTTTGAACTTAATAAAACTGCGTAAAACAAAAGGGCTGAAATTGTGGACTATCTGTAGGTAGTGCTGCCATGACAGTTTAATCACCCTTTTCAACATTATTATTCAGGGTTTTCCCGCCGTATTAGATGCGAATACATTTTAACAGCAGTCCAATTTTGTATAGTATAGTTTAGAAGTGAGTCGAACTCAGGTGAGTTCTACTAGAATAATCTCGGCTAGGTGCACAATGTCTGGCAGGGAATAAGGTGCGAGCATCACTGACCAAACACGGATCGGCCAAACGAAATCGCTCAGCCATGCGGCACCGGGAAAGAAACGAAACGAGAAGACAGTGTTGTAGCGCGAGCTGGAGCCCTCGTACAATTTCTATTTTTGTTTTGAACCGTAGCCATGCAGCCTGAGTTTGTTAATCGGAAATTGTGGCAACATTCGTCGCTCGAAAAGTCGCCATTGTGGGTTCTTGAAACTGGCCTTTCTCTCGCGAGTAGGGTTGATGATGCATCCTTATAAAATATTCTCTGGCTACGTATATTACTGTGCAATCGGCACTGGAGTTGTTTTTCATACTAAAGTTGTCATTTCAGATGGTGTGGCTGGCGGTTTAAGGTCATCACCCTAAATGCGCCATGTGCTTCCTAGATAAGCTTATTGTCATTGAACGATGTTAGTAACTGTGCCTCTAATTTTCACTGTAAATGTTTAGAATCGGTTTTAAAGTGTGATGAAGCGGTGTCAAGTCATTTTTGCTGGTTGAGTTCCGTGGACTGTGATGACGGGTGAGTCGTGGGGAACTGTGAAGTTGTTTGCGTTCATTGTATCACTCACTGTTGAGGTTAAGAACCAAATCGTAAAATGAACGGCGACTACCAGCGAAAGCTCGCACACCTTGTGTTATGGGGCGCCGCGATCCCAAGAGGCTCGCGTAGGTTACCTTAGCTATTAGCAAGGCCTTCAGGACATCTGTCTTTCGAGTCCGCTTTGCTTCTTTCCATTTTCATACTACTTCTTGCTAGTGATTTATTCTGGTGTTCCTCTACTTTCCTGACTTGCTTCCCATGCGTGAATTGGTCCTGTGTGGGGACGCCTTCGTGCGTGGGTTTCCATTTCTATCGTCATGCTGTATGTTCGTTGCTTCTCGCTCTGTTGGATCGCCGTTATAGAAGCGGAGGCTCAATCTATCCACTATGATAACAATTATACCAACGGAGGCGAAATGCCTTGCGGGGGTGAAATGAAACTTTTTAGAATGCTAAAGCAAGTGGAGGAGGTTAGTCTCTTCTCTATGTGAATGAATGAGAAACTAGCCTTAAACTAGGGTTTTATTACGAAATTAGTGGGCGACCTGCGCGTCCCTTTTAGGTGCTTCGTTTGGAAACTTTTCTTCATTAAAATTCTCGTTACTGTTTGGGCGACTGTTCGAGTGACGGTCCAATTGTCGTGCTACATAGTGGTAATTATCCATTTGCTCCTCCCCAGGCGGGAGGGTTTTCTTGAAAGGAAGGTGGTGCGGTCTGCACAGGCGTCAAACTCGCCATGCGCTATGTTTGTGTACATTTGTGTACGGGCATCGGTGTACGTGCGGGTGGCGTTCAACTTCGTGTGCTGTGCCTGCTCGCTGTATCGCAAATTAGATTAGGTAAGGTTAGGTAGTGCTTACTGTAGTGTTTCTGGTGGTTGTTGCGCGGCAAGAAAGCTTACTTGAACGCACGCACAGTGATGAGCGAACACAGAATATCGAGTTTAACACCAGTGCCTCCGGCATACTCTACCTACTACAGTATCTTCTCCCCATGCTGCCACTGCTAGTGGCGGTTGGAACGTTCAACGCAGAGACGGGAAGTTGTCGATTTCTGAGCTGACGGATGTACGACAAAGGAGGGGGAGGCATTTGCTAGTGAGGTTTCAGCGGCTCTGTGCGTCTCCAGTAGAATGATTTTATTACCGGCCGTGATCATGCGGATCTGATGATCGTCTAGTAAGTTAGCAGTGGAGCGGTTCCACTATTTTATGTGAAGTCTGACAGTAACTTTTGGCACAATAGATTAGTGCCGTGAGGATTTTCGCTGGACCAGACGGTCAATTTTCTGCTTTGTGCTGGACTTTGAAGTTCAACTCGCGTATAACGAAACGGGAGATGCTTGTACTCGTACTTTCGTGGAAGAGAAAAAAAAAAACCTTTGCTAAGGTTTCGCCTATTGATAAGGTATCATGACTTTAGTGTAACCTCGGGTACTGTTAAATTGTGATTTGCTTTACTTTTTTCACTTTGTGAGCATAGCTCGATGTCACGACTTTCTGCGCTGGCATATCCAATTTGACGCGTAGCTTGCTGTGTTGACCTGCGTATTGAATTATTCTTGTTACTTATTTAGGCACCAGTGAATACGAATTATATGAATATCATTACTGTGAGCGTTACCGTCCTAGAAATATTCCTGATCGATGTGCATTTGCTGACTATGTAATTCATTGCGTTGATAACTTGAAGGTAATAATAATACTGGAGCTGAGAACGGCCCATGGTTGGTAGCTGTTCTCATGTAATTGCAGAGTTTTTCATTAGTCGGTTGCGGCTGGGACAGGGGCTGACCCGGTGTCGCCACAATTTCACTGACCATATTACATTAATCTTGACCTCGTTGGTGGGGTAGTTTCATGCTGTAGCCGTATTTCTTTGTTAGATTTCCTTCTGCTCTTGTTACATTCTTTATCCGGCTATTATTGTACCTGTACGGGTTGTCCGCTATTGGGATGATTGAGATTCCCTGGTTCCTTGGCGCACGCTTCCACTGTAGCCGTGCAGCGCTGCGTCAGAGAAGGCCTAATTGACCTTTTTGCTATGTTTGGCATCTACTGATGACCGTGATGACTTTCAATTAGGTACTGTTATTATAATCACATATTTTTACTCGTGTTATTTACCTTTCCGAATGGGATGCTAGAGCCACTACAAAGCCCCTAATTATTTATACTCATTGTGTGGTGGTTGCTCTCCTGCCACTATAACAGAAGCAAGACACACCCGTGCAAAGGGTCCCTTCCGTGGCCCCCACACCAGAGCAGATAGGAGTCCCTTGGGATCGATTGCTTACCACCATTCGGCGGCCCGCCTAGCGGAACAGGAAGGGTACCGGTAACATATAGAACCCACGTAACTTTATAAAACTAACCTCACTAGCAGGAATTCTGGCCAGCTGCAATATCTGCGGAAAAGGTACGGAAATCAAGTTTGCCCCGAGGTTCACAAAGCCCATATATATTCTGACAGGGAAAAGGTCAGCTAGAATATACCTGTAAGCGCTCCCTCTTCAACAGATAAAAGCAGAGTTTAATCTGACGTGAAGTTGTACCCCTTTTGCGCAGTTGTAAATGTAAAATGTACAGTTGTAAGTCCAGGTTTTTGGAGTTTGTAAATTTGTACTTTGTTTGAATTTGCATGGCTAGGGTGTCATAGACGTAAACTAGGAAGAAACCACAGATAGCTGGCCAGAAGATGATAATTTAATTTTTTTTTAACCTTGCAGTATAACTTTACAACTCGGACCACACATCGGAATTTGTGCAGTTGTAAATTTTCGTTAGAGCAAACCTTGGATAAATACATAGGTCTCCTCGCATGCTAAGGTCATGGCAAGAAGAAAGCGGTAGCGTCGGACCGGGTCATTATTATATTGGTATTGTCGCGCTATTTCCGAAACAAAGACGATCTAAGATGATTTACTCGGCTTACGGCGGCAACCACAGCGTTGTGCTCAGGCCGCAAGAGATGAAGGACGAAAAGAGAAAACAGAAGTGCCTGTGCAGACAGTCCCGTCCGTGGCCATCGGTACGGGCGAAGGTAAGAGCCCCGCAGAAAAAGTCGATCACCTCGATCGGTGGCCCACCTCGTAGGACAGAAAAGCAAAAATTTAGAGAACCTACCCAACTCTACAAAACTGACCTTGTCAGCAGGAACCACGGCAAGCTGGAACATCTGCAGAAATGGCACTAGGGACTCTTGGGTGCGTGACGCCCGTCGGACCAGGTGAATCGGAATGAATGGACCGCACAGTTTTTCGTACCGTATCGGAAAATGAATGAATAGTGAATCCTCATATTTTCTCTGTCCATAGGCCCGCTATCCCCCTACATGGGCAACATCTAACAAAAGCTCAAAATAACCGAATATTTTTGTGGTCAACAAAAAACGAACTTATGAAAATATTGACCTTGTTTCAATAACTAATGTTTTTCAATTTTCGTTGCAGGTATGAAAAAGTTGTTGCAGCTTCATGAAATTTGGATCACATCGGTAGAAAGAGTTGCTCTTTACAGTATAACTAAGGATTTTTTTTGGTACCATGTATGCTTTGGTCACTACTACACTTTGAAAGATCGGTCCGATTCACCAGGCGGAAACTAAAAATTCCGGGTGAAGCGGACGGGTTTATTAAAATGTTTACCACAAAAATGTGCAGACATTTAGAGGTTCTGTAAAGCGGTGTTCACACGTCCATCATTGTAACTCGTTCAGTCAAACTGATGGACGCGGCACGTTGATTTGATAGAAGCGGCTGCAGCAAATGCGAGGGACGGCAGGATGAAGCACGTCGCATATTTAAACGCGTGGCGTAATTCAAGTCCAGTAAACAGAACCAATAAGTACAGAATTAATTCTCTTTAGGGTTTTTAAATCCTAAAAAGTCGATAAAAATGTTATACCGTAACTTTAATAATCAGAATCACTGTATTCCCGTTCAACACAAGAAAACTAGTTGAGCTGAAAATGTATGTACCAAGAACAGTGGCGCCATCTTTGATTCCACAACGAAGCGATTGCTGCGCGCTCATTTCACTTTTATCGATCAGGCTAAAATTATTTTAAAAATAGGTTGTTCCTATCAAAATCAGGCTATAACATAATGGGATATGAATGTGACTTCAAACCGACGCGAAAATGTAAAGAAACGAGATCATAAATGAACGCAAGGCGTCAGTCATTTGAATGAAGGTCGGTTCTACATGTGGACAGCGATAGCAGCAGTAGTAGTAGTAGTATTAGTAGAAGTTTTACTAACGCTTCGGTGCCACACTGCCTATATCGCGCCGAAATATTATTGTGTTTAAACACAGGCTAGTGCGCCGACTAGGGCGTGTTTTAAATTGTCAATGATTTTCGTCTCTGCTTCTCTGCCGGTAGGTCTCAGAGTGGTCAGTGCGCTACTGACAGGAAAAAGGCGCAAGTTGAGCATCTCCAACCCCCGGGTGCGGCTGAACGCTTTCGCTCGGCTACGCCGCAGAGGAGAAGGAAACGAAAACAAGAAGGTAGGTGTCTAGCGGGAATAGGTTAGCTACCTCGATCAGCGATAGCAGAAGTTGACTCACGGCTCGTGTTCATTTTCGGGAGTGAACGCATTACGATGATGGACGTGTAAACTGGCCCTTACATGTTGCCAATGTAGAGGAGTAGAGGGGCCTATTTACAGAGAAAATGTGAAGATTCAGTATTTATTTTTTTTCCAATAGCTACTAAGAACTGGTTCACCCGACTACGCCGGCCCGATTCACCCGTATTAGCAGAGTGCACTTGGACCGCGTATTTTCAACTGAGCCACTGGAAGTACCAACATATTTCAAAGTTTCTGTATAGTAGCTAGTGCACACATAAGGTAAGTGTATGCATGTGTATTTGTAGCTCATAACTCTGGCAGGTGTCTCAGCAGCAACAAAGTTTCCAGATTGCCGGTGCAACGCTACTACCTGAAATGAGTTGAATCTCGCATACATGGCGCCATATCTATGTCAGCTATAAAAAAAAAAAAACAAGTTTAAAGGTTAGCTGATTTTAATAGCACCTTGCACGTTATGTTTTTAAGCATATAAAAAATATTACGATGGATGGTTAATGGTGACAGGTACAAGAAGTTGCGTATCTCTTAATGCAGCAAGCAAAAGTTACCAAAATCGACATTTTTGTCGCAATGAATCAGACGTAAATTTTTTAAACACAAATTTAAGTATATAAATATATCATTACGGTTGAACTTTTCCTCATAAAATAATTACTATCCATGGTCCGCACTTCCGGAGTTTCGTAGAATTGATGAAAATCATACTAATGAAAGCATTCTAAGTCGTTCATGTAACAGCATATGAATCTCACGCCACATATCAGGGACAACTGTATTCGAGCTGTTAACGAGAACAATTTATCGTTAGTAATACAGACATGGTGGCGATATGAAACAAAATTTAATAAACAGCAAGCTTATGTGACGGACCCTCTTCACAACACGTATTCTCTTGTTGCACAGCAACATGAAGGATAAATATGGCAATGATCTTACGTTGTGTTTTACCATGCAAAAGAGATTTCAAGTATAAGTAGCGTACCTCACACATAGCTGCTGTCAGAGGCAAGCACTGTTGTTTATAGGTATCAGGTCTCTTTTGTTCGTGGTTTAGTACCTAGTATAAAAAATTCGACATACAGAATTATATTTACGGGTTTTGCCGGGGTGCGTATGTAAGCAGCTTAATACAAAAAGTTGAGGATGGACATTCATGAAATTTACAGGTGCTGTTTGATATATCAAGAGGAAGATGATTGACTTTGGTGAAGAAATGTCAGTCTCTTTGTTAGCGCTATGTCTCTTTGTGGAGGTCGGCGCTTCTGAAGTGGAACTGCAGCTGTATATATGATATGTTATTTTCAAGACTGAGAAGCCGTTTCCAATGTACGGTATTTCTAAAGAGGAAATGGAAAAGAAATAACACAGAGCGTGTAGAATTATGAAGCCCATGCACGGATGGGGAAACTGGGTATTACAATAAAAAAGAGAAATAAAAATAAAGAAGCAAACAATAGCTAAACGAATAGCTACAACAGCTGCTTGCTTATAAGATAGTTTTAACAAAGTGATGCACGCAACATCTAAGATGAATTACAATATTTTCGTCGAAAAATAGAGGTTTTCATTAACAAAAAAGAAAAAATTAGGAATGCCTAAGAAATTGCTATGCATAATGCTTTCAACATCTAGTATAATACACAAAAAAAAAGAGGACAACTAGAAAACAATATTAGCTATCATATTTACATATATAAATACACTTCTTACGAAACCAAATATTGAATTAACTAAAGCGTAGAACAATGAATTAACTACGAGGTGAAAGCCTGCAAGAGCCTCTGTCAATGCTTGCTACTCCAAATCTCAAAGATTCTGATTTTCATACTCTGAAAATGAAGTTGAAAAAAATCTTACAAGTTCGCTACAATGCCCTGCAAGAACGAGGCAACTCCTATGCAAACCAGTAGCTATGTAAAAGGCTACTTTAGAGGAAAAGCTGAATTGGGAAAAACGTTCGTCAAAAAGTGCGCTCGTTTCCAAGTGCAGACATGCTGTAACATGATTTCTATTGTTGTCCACACATTCTCTTTTATTAGTTGCTGTATCGAAGTGCATTCCGTTTTGCAGAGGAAATTTGTGATTCCAAAAGCTAGCTTTTACCTACTAAGATACAAATTGCGGTACAAATTGCTCAAATTTAATTTTAAAAATAAACAAACACTGGCCAGGTAGCTATCCAAACGCCAACTGACAATACTGTCAAATCTTCAGAGATGGCAATAAAAAGTTCGTTTTGAGAAGAACAAGTTAACGCTGGCATTCGGAGGTAGCGTCTGTTTTGAAAAGGTTAGGTATATGCCGTTACTACAAAACTCTTATACATAGCAGGAAAACCGAGCATGCAAAAATCAGTTCAAACTCCAATTAATTCCAATTACACCCGTACATTTACCTGCTTTTGTCACACCATTGCAGCCGCTGATCGCATACTTGAGAATAAGGAAATTTTTAAATGCATCTAAATTCCCTAATCACCACCAAAGCTTCTAAAGCTACTCACAAGTTTGAGCCGATAGCAGGTATTTTGTGACGACTATCTCACGGCTAACACTGTTTGTGAAAAACAATAGCGATGTTGTGTGCGTTTGGTGGATTAGCGCGATCGATCGATCGCGCTGCGCGTTTGGTGGATCGTTCAAATTTTAAAATGGAAAAGAAAAAAAACAGTCCTTGCCTCCCATAACCTACCCGACATTAAACCCGAATATAGTCCAACTTACCGGAAATTAGGCTACGGCCTAATACCTACGACATCCACCAAACGCGTGGCGCGATCGATCGATCGCGCAAATCCACCAAACGCGCACATCAGCGACATGCAGTACATGTGTAACGCATTCAATGTGTTTACAGGATGACTAGCGACAAAAGGAATTGCTGCAGCTGCGCTAACAGATGAACAAAAAAGGGAACATTTATGGAAGTCTAAATAGAAATGACAGCACTGACTACCAGGCACAAGAGAACACGCATATAAAACCTCCAGTGACCGCCACTTCAACTTCTACATGCACTAAACGATTATAGTAAGGCCTTGAAACTGCAATTCTTCTACCAATTCTCAGCCTAGCTACTCTTCAAATACGGTACAAGTTCTCACAGTAGAAAAATATAATAATGTACACAGACGACGAAACTTCACCGTCTAAAATATACCAGCAAACTCGTCTGAAGCGTTTTCTTCCCCACTACTCTGTCCTTCGTCGTCCAAATTCTGCGAACAGGACTGTAACAATTTCCGTACACACGACAAGACATCATCCTTACGCAACTGCAGCAGAAACCCTCTTAGAAGTTCATCCATCCGTGGCGTGGGCTTCTCTAAGAGAGGATCCTCGGGACAGTAGAACCTGGCGGCCCATGATCTCTCCGCATGGATATCGTAGTGCAGCATGACGCTAACTTGACGCATGTAGAGCTTTATATTTTTGCCTTTCTTCTTCTCTGCCTTAGGAGCATCATCTCTGACTGCTAATGAAAGTTCGAGAGGTGGTAGAGTAAACGATATGACCTTACGGTCTCTACTGCAAGCTATACTAGATTTTATAGCAGGCTCGGTTGCTAATTTCTTAAAGATTTCATCACGGTGAGTTAAATCGAACATGAGGCTCTGAGTTCGGCGATAACATAAAATAATATCTTCAAATGATGATCTCACCATTAAATTTCTTATGGGAATATCCAGGTCGATAAAGTAGGTGATTTCTCTTGGTCGCATTCGAAAAAATTCTGTACCCTGAATTTTTGTAATATTAAATATCTTTAAAGGCAGGCGAGACTCCTCATCATCACCTGTATGCACCTTACACAAAATTTTCTCTTCACTGTAGTTCATAAACTCAGATCCCAATAATTTGTGCAAGCTAATGGAATCTTCGGCTTGGCAGCATTGGGATAAACGTGAGGCCACTTCAGGGGACGCGGTCGCTATGTTTTCTGTGTGATTCTTGAGCTCTGCTGCGAGACGCTTGGCATCGCTGCACCGCAGGACCGCTACACAGGCAGAGATCTGCAAAGAGTAGAATGTATGATAGTTTGAACCTCTCTGGACACGATAGGTGCAGCGTTTTAAGAGATGAAATTAGCACAGAACATGTAGTGTGTCAAGGAATAGGGGAACCCAAGAAACGGTAGGTAACTACACAGTAGCTAGTAGTGGTAGTCTCCTAGTTTAAGCCTCCCTACCCAGAGAGTAGGTACACTGTGATCCAAAGAGAGGAAAAAATGGTGCATAAAGAAGATTGAGAGAAACGAGGAGCCCATGCATGAGTGAATGTGCATGGGAACAGCAAGTCGGGAAAAACGAGGAAGAACAGAATGAAGCATCATCAGTAGAAGTATGAAGGTGGAAGGAAGCAAAATGAGCACGAAAGACAGAAGTCTCGAAGGGCCTAGCTAAGGTAACCTATGCAAGCCCATTATCTCCCTGGGGCGCTGCTTTCCGTAACATAGGATGGGTAAACCTAACCCTATGGCTCATCCTATGCCCCCTGAAGAAACGGTACCTTAACTACACAAGAAAACATTAGGTCATGAAGCAAGACGAGACGGTAATAAAAATTGTTGGGAGAAGTACAAATGGATATATTCACAGTGTGCATGAGCCAAAGATGTAAGAACCAGCAAAATGGGACTAAGGTAACCTATGGCACTTCCTTTCCTACCTAGCTATAACAAAGGATGGGTGAACTACAGAACCATAGTGAATCCAATGGCCAATGACCCAACCTATTCCCAGATCAAAGAAATCTGTCAGTGAAGCACTCTGTTGCTCAGCAGTTAGCTATCATATATGCAGGACAGGAAAACAGTACCTGTATCAAGTCTTCGTTATAATAAAAAACATAGTTATGTCTCAACTTTGCAGAACTGCATCATTGCATCACTAATACACAACATTACATCAGTTGCAATTTTTTCACTCCCACTAAGAGCAGGATCACCAGAGGCAACTTATAGCAAGGGAAAATGAATTACTACAATGAAACTCACTTCTTCTGTTCTCCTCTTGGTGGTTCGACTGTATTCGGTAGGAGGCATAGCTCTTAATACATTACTCATCTACTCAAATTGCGCACTGAGAAATTAAAGCAAAAAAAAAAGAGTTGATGGCACAAGTAAAATTCAGGATCCATGATAGTATTAACAGAGACTTCAGTCGTCTTTGTGGCAGGGTTGGTTTGAACCAAATGGTTTAAATCAAATAAAAAATGGTTTAACCCCTACATGCATGAATTTTTTTCAAAATTCTATTCAATTTCCATTTTTTATAAAGCATGCAACATAGCAAATTGACAAAACCACTTCTGGCTGTAAGCCCTCGATATACAGGGGCAGCTGCCTCGGGACCGCATAATCCTCATTCCAAAACGACTAGCTCTTGCATTCATTTAAAACCCTTGAAAATACGGGTTTTGGGATGGATTTGAAATCCTCCGGAGGTACTCTGCCTTCGCTTCACCAATGCAAAAGAGGTCATTGGAACATTCCTATTACCTATTTGCAGTGACTTGCTCTGGCAAAGTACCTTGGTCAGCAGTACCAATTTGCCCACAGCAGAGCACAGAGGGGTTTTAAAGTTTCCTCCCTGAGCTGGAGGGTGCCAAGATTTAATTCTTTCTAGGTTCAAAACAATTTCTCCTATACAAAAAAAAACGCCAGATAATATACCTGCGTGGATCAGTTCCATGGGCGGGAAGGCCTCCAGCAGATTAGAGCTGCCTGCTCACTAGCAGGCTGTAAGCCAGTCGGAGCTTAGAATGATGGCCGCTGCTCTGGCGTTCTTTTTTTTTTACACTCAAGTCAGAATTTGAAGTCCCGCTCTTGTATGTAGCTATAAGAGTAGGGCTTGAAGGTGGTCAAGTTATCGACTCTACTGTAACTAGGTAGTAGCTAATACCAAACTAGACACAAGAAGAAATATGGCAGCTGGTAGCTCCCTCACCTTTTGCTTCAACTCCCGATGTTGACGTTCAAGTTCTTCTGCATACTTCTGTTTATCATAAACACGTTGCACTAACTGCTCATAATCTAGTAGTTCTATGCGATCAGTGGAGAGAGGATCATTCCTGCTACTGTAGGCAACAGTTCCAGGTCTCGCCATTACTCTAGCATCTGGAATAAAGATAATGAAATCAATTGCAGAAGATAATGGTAACAATTTCTTCAGAACAATTTACCATTCTTGGGCTCAA
>LQNS02278101.1:10014550-10032325 GCA_001587735.2 Parhyale hawaiensis | reverse complement strand
CTAACAAATTACTGTACACACAATTTTTAATGTAAGCTGTAATATAATAATCGAAGAACACCTCCCGCCTGTGGAGACACAAATGTTTAATAAATAAATAAATAAATAAATAAATAAATAAATTCCCTACCCAAGTGTCACTATGGAAGTGCTGTGTTTTTATGGACGGTGCGAGAAAACGAGGAAGTGGCAAGTCAGAGAAGAGAGGACCTAAGGATTAGAGCACGAAAAAGGATCGACGAAGAAAATGAAGCTAGTCAGAGAAGAGAAGATTCCGCATCGGCCTGTAATAACCCTTTCTTTCCCGACGGGAAATCCAGTTCCCGCATCAAAGTTTTCATTATTGAGACCAGCGTGTTGTTTCTAGCTCTGGTAATTTGGACAATATATTTTTTGACTCGTCTGAAGTCAGTCTTTGTATTTTATTTACGACTGAGTAAAACGGGAGGGGAGCCCAAGTGACTACAATGAGTGTCAATTATGAGCTTCTTCTAGAACCTCACAGCAAAACAGAGTTTTTGCTACCGAAAGGGTATTAAGCAAACATATCGATTATCGCGTGAATGTTTTCATGCACGGGTCTACTAGTTATATAATAACAATTAGATTGTTCAACTTGATGCTTCAGTAACATGGTTACTTTTATTTGCACTTTGCAATGTAGTTAACCCTAAGCAAAGGGGAAAGTCTACCACCCCCGCATTTGCGGGCAACGAGCCAATTTATTATGCATTTGCTTGCATTGCAGCTGAAAAAATTAATGCACTTCATTCTATTCTAGCTGAGACAATTCATGCACTTCATTCTATTGTAGCTGAGACAATTCATGCACTTCATTCTATTCTAGCTGAGACAATTCATGCACTTCATTCTATTGTACTGAGACAATTCATGCACTTCGTTCTATTCTAGCTGAGACAATTCATGCACTTCATTCTATTGTAGCTGAGACAATTCATGCACTTCGTTCTATTGTAGCTGAGACAATTCATGCACTTCATTCTATTGTAGCTGATACAATTCATGCTCTTCATTCCATTGTAGCTGAGACAATTCATGCACTTCATTCTATTCTAGCTGAGACAATTCATGCACTTCATTCTATTGTAGCTGAGACAATTCATGCACTTCGTTCTATTGTAGCTGAGACAATTCATGCACTTCGTTCTATTGTAGCTGAGACAATTCATGCACTTCGTTCTATTCTAGCTGAGACAATTCATGCTCTTCATTCTATTGAGCTGAGACAATTCATGCACTTCATTCTATTGTAGCTGAGACAATTCATGCACTTCGTTCTATTGTAGCTGAGACAATTCATGCACTTCATTCTATTGTAGCTGAGACAATTCATGCACTTCATTCCATTGTAGCTGAGACAATTCATGCACTTCATTCTATTGTAGCTGAGACAATTCATGCACTTCATTCTATTGTAGCTGAGACAATTAATGTACTTCATTCTATTGTAGCTGAACAATTCATGCTCTTCATTCTATTGTAGCTGAGACAATTCATGCACTTCATTCCATTGTAGCTGAGACAATTCATGCACTTTATTCTATTGTATCTGATACAATTCATGCACTTCATTATATTGTAGCTGAGACAATTCATGCATTTCATTCCATTGCAGCTGAAACAATTCATGCACTTCATTCTATTGTAGCTGAGATAATTGATGCACTTCATTCTATTGTAGCTGAGACTAGTCATGCATTTTTTCTATTGTAGCTGAGATTATTCATGCATTTCGTTGTTTTGTAGCTGAGACAATTCATGCAAGTCCTTGTATTGTAGCTGGGCCAATTCATGCATTTCATTGTCATGTAGAGCAGCAGATATGCACCTCTAACCAGTCGCGTCCTATATAATGGTCGCCACATCTTTTAGAGCGACATCTACGCAGAGCAAGAACCACCTCACTAAAATAATATGATAAAATCTAGAGGTTTATTTGCATTGGCTATGCTATAGTGTCTATGCGGCTTCTGCTGCGTTGCATGACTGGCATCATCTTAAGTGGCACTCAGAGCCACACAGTTAGCTGCTAAGGCAATAGTAGGGCTAGGCACGCATTAGTAGGCAAGTCAGTTGGATCTAAGAAGCTGCGAGGACAGCAAGGGAGCGTTCGCTGACAGCAAACCGGTTGTGGTAGTAACCAGGGACACTACGTCTTTCTACGTACGCTAAGTCCAAGGTTAGTCACTAAGGAAAATGTGCTGTGAATAAGTCCCATAAGGTTCTTGTTGTAATGCGTGCAGCGTTAAGCCTCTAACTCTCTTCAGTAGTATATTACAGAGTTGCTACATAGGAGATATTTTTGTAGTAGCACGGCAGCTGTATTTCATTACCTTTCTAGTAATACATGTTTGAATTTCCTTGGCAGTAACAAGGTAGCTATATTTGAGTTAATCCTGTTGTAACACATATCTGAGTGTACTTTGTAGCAGTGGATAGCTACATATATTTGAATAACTCTTGTAGTAAGACATATTTGAGCTTCTTTTGTAGTAGCAAGGTGTAGTCTTGTACAAACACATGTTTAAGTTACCTATGCAATAATAAGAGTGCTACATTTGAGTTCCTTTAGCACGGGTTGTTATGTGAGGTACGAGGTTCATGCGCAGGTATGCTGAAAGCGTCTAGTGAAAAGATAATGGTAATTAATGCTAAAAAAATATTATTAGTATGGAGCACTCCACAATCCAGTATTATGCACCAGTGATTACAGGTTGGCGATCATGTTTCTGAATCAGTTAATGATAGTGATAACTTTGTGCCGGTAAATGAGTGCGAATAATCAATGTTTTGTGAGCACGACTGACTTCAAATTAGTGGTGGATGAGCATAACATTTTTATAAGGCTACTATAATTTCATTTTCAGTATTTTCTATTGTAATCCACCTCATCGCTCTCGAACATATTGAAAAAGTTTAGTAGAATGAAGTATTAAATCTTCAACGAAGTAAACTCTGTCATCATCTCTTAAACTTGAATGATTGTGTTGTATCTGAACAATTAGCGGTTTCTGCCGATTGAAATGGGAGTGTTGCTCTGTTGCATGCCTCATGAAAGGTGTTATCTGTAAATTTTTTCATGAGTCA
Source organism: Parhyale hawaiensis (assembly GCA_001587735.2). Lineage (NCBI taxonomy): Eukaryota > Metazoa > Arthropoda > Malacostraca > Amphipoda > Hyalidae > Parhyale > Parhyale hawaiensis. Next base: position 10,029,217 of record LQNS02278101.1, on the reverse strand, counting down.
TAGGACGACGAAACTGACATTACTATACTGTGGGAAGTTGTCCTATGGTTCATGAAAGAATTGACCAGGGTGCCAACACACGACTTCCGTCGGCGATAGTAATAAGGGTAATATAATCTATTTCTCTAACGTGTTTAGGTATTATTTTTTTAATACTAGCCCAATATGTACAATACTTAAATGATAAAACACAGAGGGGCAATCAGATAATGGTATGAAATTTGCATATGGCTTTACCATAGACCGCAGCAGTAATTGACTCTTAGGACCAAAAGTGGCCTCAGACGCTGGCGGCCAAAATGGAAAAAAATGAGATTTTCTCAAGAGCTATTATGAACATGTCCAGACACGGTCATGCAGACAAACGCCTAAGTGCGTCCCCGCCGTATCCGAGATACCTTTTTCGCAAGAAAAATGTTTGGGTATCTTGGAATGAAAATCCCACTTTTCTGTTGCCGAATTTTGGCCGCCAGCGTTAGACCTAACAGTCAAGTACTGTTGCGGTCTCTGGCTTTACAGTAGAGCTCATAAACTAGTGTAACTGCAGTCAACAGCCATTTCAACTAATCCGATTACTTTGCTGCGGCACGACTCCTTCTTCCGAAAGTTAACTACCGAAAAACACATTGTTGAAAATTTTAGCTCCGGTTGCAGTTTTCCTGTATTGGCCAATCGTAAAATTTCGGCTTTATTTCCTCATTTAAGCGAGTTCAAATTCACAAAGGTTATTCTTGTAGGAATGAAAGCCCGAAAGTCATAGGTGCCATGCTGTACTTACTCACGGTCACGGCAACCTGATCGGATTACTTGACTTGGTTCTAGGCTGCTAGCGCCGACAAAAATCGTACGTGGGCACCCGGCCTTGCTTACATCCTAGTACGGAACTGGGCACCACTCCCACTTTAGTATCCAAGAACCGTCACTGATTTAGATACAAGAATCTCGAGTACATTTCTGATTAGTCAAGATAGTGATATCATTTATATTTACCCAACGCTTGGAAGTATTTTTTTTAATACTAGCACAAATGGTACAATACTTATCATACAACACAACATGGTAAAAAACTTCCTTCACATAAATTTGTGGCGTTGGACAGTTCAATGCACTACCAAGTGTGTCTAACTACACATTTTTGATAGTCGTTCATCATGGCACCAAGCATGATGGCACCAAGCCTGGCTGAATTTAGTAACCACGGCATCAAAAGCTGTTTCCCTTTCAGTAGATTTCTAAGTGTGAGGGGCCTCGCTTCTATTAGTTACCTCCGCCAAGGAGGTTATGTTTTCGTCGTGTTTGTTGGTTTGTCCCTCTGTCTGTCTGTCGCAAAGATAACTCAAAAAGTTATGAACCGATTTGAATGAAATTTACAGGGACTGTTTGATATGTTAGGAGAAACAGATGATTTACTTTTGGTGAAGATATGTCCATCCGTTTGTTCGTTTGCTTGTCTGCCTCATTTTTCTCAATGCCCTAACTCAACAAGTTATGGATGGATTTTGATGAAATTAACATGAGTTGCTAGGTATATAACAAAGAGTAAATGACCAAATTTTGGTAATGATCCGTTTGTTCATTCGTTTGTCACTGTTTTTAATTTTATGCTTGTTAGCACAATAACTAAAAAAATAATGAATGGATCTTTATGAAATTTGTAGGGGATGTTAGTATTGTTAAGACATTAATGATTAAATTTTGGTGCAGATCGGTTTGTTCGTATGTATGTTTGACTCATGTTTGTCAGAATGTTTGTTAGAAGTATAACTCAAAAAAGTTATGAACGGATCTTCCAGAAAATTGCACAAGCTGTTATTATTTTCAACAGGCACAAATGATTAGATTTTGGAGTTTATACAAAGAAAATTATGGTTTCAGAGCCAATTTGAATTTTATACTACCATTGCCTTGCTTGACGGAGGTATGCGCTCTCAGAGTGCTCTAGTTTGTTCTATTTTCGAAGTCTCTTTTGGAGGAATTCTTCCGTACCGTACAACATATTTGATAATAAGTATTTACTCGCCGCAATTACACAAGAAAAACGAAAACCTACCTATGGCACACTTATGTACTAAATGCCCTTAGGTTTATGCAACAAATGATAAACCTTTAATGGACCTTGCGGATTCACGGAGCACCCTGCCTATCTCTGAAATAGAAATTACAGATTCATGGATCGCAATTCTTATTTCTAAAGTGTGTACACAGTACACGCTGCAAATTCAGGAAGAACTACTGAAAAAGAGGTCTTTGAGATCAATCAGAAAATCGATCATTTATGCTTATGTATAAAGATCATAGGGAATATACAAGAAATGAGAAATCATTTTTAGACTTCACAGATCCATGGAAATAACTTCTTATCGCCAAGCAAAACAAAGGTCATCTCTCTCCCAAATGTATGCTATGTATCACATATTAAGGGCAAATCGAGCTCCCTGAGGTTTTCATTCTTAATATTAACACAGGGATAATATTTACTACTAACATAAGAGAAAATTAGTATTTGGTCGGTAGAGTTTCACTGATACAAGCCCTGCATGTTAATTATTAAGATGATATTGAGAATACTTTTTTTCATTAAGAGAGACGCCGGTTTAACAGAGTTGATGCGAAAAAATACAATGAGAACATGAAATACAGATTGTGTAATTCAATAAACAAGGGTAAAATGTTATGAATTTGTAAACAATACGTTTATTATCATTATTATTCGAAACGAGTGGGAAGCTGCTAGGATAAAAGCAAGAGCCAAAAAACACAAGGTCCAAAACCTCACCCTACGCTCGAAACAGAAGAAGAAAGTGGTAAGAGTGGCGTGTGAAACTTGAGCTAACCATTATTTCCAAGGATGAGAAAGAAATAGACAAAGAAAACACTCCTATTCTGGGATCTGGCAGCTGTACTCAGCATACCAAGGGCGCAGCACCCTACGGTATTCTGTCTCAGGTTAGCACGGGGAGGAAGTAGCATTTAGCCTGTAAATTTACACTGATGGACAGTCAATGTTTACCCAATACTAAAGACATTATAAATTATATTCTTAAAGTTAACACGTGGGTCTTGCACAAGTGGGCATTTAGGGTTAACCCTTTAGATATTATATAAGTAGTACAATTTTGCACAAACATACTATGATATGTGATAAAAAATGAAGAAATTTAGAAAAAGTAGATATAGTACAATGCTCATTAATGCGCTTAAGTAGCACAATTCTGTACACATGTGCAGGTTTACCATTTTTTTGTCCTATGAGTGATAAAAAATAGAAAAATTAAAAATAAAGTAGACATTACTGAGTATCTTATTTTTAAATGATGGTCATTAATGAGCATCAAGTAGCACAGTGTTGCACATACATGCAGGTTTAACATTTTTTATCCTACATATGATAGAAAATAAAAAATTAAAAATGAAACAGACGTACTTATTATAGTTTGAAATACGGTGCGCGTTACGAATTTTAGTCAACTCTTTGACTGTGACTCGGCTATACATGTGTGACGGTGAAGAGATAATCTGTAAATCATGTACTTAAAGGACCATCAAAGAAGAAAGTTAGAAGAACAATTAGAAGATATAGACTAGTTGAGATTTCTGTCATGGGTGAGATACTGTCTGTCGTGCTTGCCTCGCAAAATTTAACACAATTATTGGGACCTCTCAAAGTGCGACAGCGCCATCCTGGTGAACTGATTATATACAGTCGCATCATGGATTGACTGTATTAATTGCATTGGGAAGCTCATTCCTAAGCTTAGCGCCAGAAATAGAGAGTGCTCGTGTACCAGCCAAGGCGGTACAGGCGTCAAACTCGCCATGCGCTTAGTACGTTTGCGACTACTCTGTGTACGGTCATCGGTGTGCGTGCGGGCGGCGTTCAAATTCGGTTGTTGTTCTGCTCGATGTATCGCAGAATAGGATAGGTTATGTAAGGTTAGGTTAGGCTAGGTTAGGCTAGATTAAGTTAGGTAAGGTTTGGTTAGGATAGGTTAGGTAGTGCCTCTAGTGTTAGTGACGCGGCAAGAAAGCTTACTTGAGCGCGCACAGTGATGAACGTACGCAGAATGGCCAGTTTGACACCAGTGCGTCCCGGAGATGCCCTCGCTAAAGAAATCGTTCCATAGGCCAAAACAAGAGAAGAAAAGAGAAGAGTGTTCGGGTTTTTATTTTATTTATGATTAAGAACACATCTCTTCTGCTCCACTACGAAATTGTTTTCACTCAGTGGCAAAGAGGGCATATGTGTACCGCACGAACGATTGAGAATTTATGAATTTGTGCACACAGTAATACATTAAGTACTTACAGCCATGACGACCAGGGATGGATGGTACAGGCCAGCTGGGCCCATTGAGAAGATGTGTGACACAATGTACAGGGAACATGACGGATCCCTCGTGACAAGCTATGTCCTGCGCCTTGCTACCCCTCGCGTGCTCACCGAAGTCGACATGAAAAAAGTTTTCACTCACCTTTTCAGGTTGGTGACACTTGCTGACTACTTGCTACCCTAAACTGTACGATTACGTTTCGGCATGACTCCATTCACGGTACCAATTAAAGAGGATGCTTTATCAAGATTATATATATTCCTTGGAGCTAGCATTGAGCAAAGTACACATTTCCCTTTACAAGATTGTCATATATACAATAGGAACCTAACTGTAGCATTGTGCCTCGCAAAAAAATGTATAGTGCTATTAATTTTTTATTTCAAATTTGATTCAGGAAGACGATCAGTTTGCGAATGGTGCTGGCGGACCGGGAGGGCGAGCTGTGGCTGCGAGAGATGCAGGAGCCTGATTTGGATTTCATGGTGAGTTTTTCCAAAACTATGCTGAATTAATGAAAGTGAAAATTATTCACTATTTTCATTCAAATCGATATCTTGCTATAAGTTGGAATAATTTACATAAATGTCGCTTGATGTTAAACTTAATTTCATATCGTTCCAAGAAAAATCCTATGTACGGACTTATTATTTAAGAAACTAGAACATGGCTCAAAATACATGCACTGTTGAACATTTCTCACCAATGTCAGGTGCGAATAAGGTATTGTATATATGAATGATGAAAAGTTAATGGGATTGTTATTTTGTTCTGCCTGAAGACGAGGAGCTGAATGTGTGGGTTTTGCAAAAGGTAAGCCTGTTATACTGGATGTTCCTAAATGTTGGTCAATGCGGCTTTGTAATGCTGCCCAGTGCTGCCCACATATAAAGCCTCGCTACTTTTGCATAGGTACTTGTAGAAAACACCGGGCAGTAGAGGTCTGGGAGGTTTGACTTGAAATTAAAATGGGATCTTATGGTGGTAAATGTGGCGGCCAGTAGAACAGGTTTCCCACTTACGAAGCCCACACATTTAGCTCCCCGTCTTTATGCAGAACAAAACATCCATCTCATTAGCCGGAAAGACTTCTCCATCATCGACTTTTCGAACCTAATAGAACTCAACAACTTTAGAAACTCTTTACATCCATAAAACTAATCCCAGCCTCACCATAACGACTACAGCTGTTTCTCTGAGACACTACAATCCACAACTGACGTTTTTCCTCCAACTGTACATTCCTTCTACCAAAGCGGTTCCCTAATCGTCCAACTGGACGAACACTGACATTAGAACGCCCTAAGATTGACCCGGTCAATCCCTTTTTATGGTCCGCTAGCTGGTTCGCCATAGCCTTTTCGAGTAGTTTTGAGAGCATGGGTAGAAGGCTTATCAGCCTGTAGTTCACGGGTGTCGTGTTCCCTTTCAGGACGCTGCCTTGTATCATGATGCAACCAGTGCTTCCTAGATTGTTGAGCGATTCTCTGTTACTGTATCATGCATGAGATACCTTATGCAATCATTCAGAACACATTAAAGCACATTTAGAGGGGTAAATCTTACATAGTCACAACATGAGGTAAATACCTTGTCTCTCTTACTGTAGTTACAACTTGTAAGTTCATTTACGATGCTCAAGCACCCATTGGTGCGTGGACCTGTTGCATAAAGAGGTGGCCACGAACAAGAAAAATACAGGGATACACTCAGCCTTACCTGCGGACATGATTGGCATGGAATAACTTGTTCTCACACAAAAACAAACATAACTAGAGCACTCTGAGAGCGCATACCTCCGCCAAGCGAGGCAACGGTAGCAAAAAATTCATATTGGATCTAAAACCATAATTTTCTTTGTATAAACTCCAAAATCCAATCATTGTATCATTTGATAGTAATAACAGCTTGTGCAATTTTCTTGAAGATCCGTTCATAACTTTTTGAGTTATACTGCAAACAAACGTCATGACAAACATGAGTCAAACATACAAATGAACAAACCGATCTGCACCAAAATTTAATCATTTCTGTCTTTCAACATTACTAATAACCCCTATAAATTTCATTAAGATCCATTCATTATTTTTTGAGTTATTGTGCTAACAATCATAAAATTAAAAACAGTGACAAATGAACGAACGAACAAACGGATCATTACCAAAATTTGGTCATTTACTCTTTGTTATATACCTAACAACTAATGTTAATTTAATAAAAATCCATCAATAACTTTTTGAGTTATGGCATTGAGGAAAATGAGGGAGACAAACAAACAAACAAACGGATGGACATATATTCACCAAAAGTTAATCATCTGTTGCTCCTAACATACCTAACAATTCCTGTGAATTTCGTCCAAATCGGTTCATAACTTTTTGAGTTATCTTGGTGACAGACAGAGAGAGAGAGACAAACACGACGAAAACATAACCTCCTTGGCGGAGGTAACCAGAGAGCACTCTGAGAGCGCATACCTCCACCAAGCAAGGCAACGGTAATGATAAATTTAAATACGTTCTGAATCACGATGTTCACAAAAATCTAATCATTTGTGTCTTTTGATAGTATTAACAATTTCTAGAAGTTTCTTGAAGATCCGTTCATGACATTTTGAGTTACGATGCTACCAGACATTCTGACAAACAGAAGTCATACACACAAATCGATCAACCGACCATCACAAAAATTTAATCATTTGTGTCTTTTAACATTATTAACAACTCCTGTAAATTTCGTAAAGATCCATCCATACTTTTTCATTTTTGTGCTAACACGCATAAAATTAAACAGAGTGACAAACGAACGAACAGTTCATCCCAAAACTTTGATCATTTACTCTTCGTAATATACGTAACAACTCATGTAAATTCCATTAAAATTAATCCACAACTTTTTGACTTGAAGGTTTAAGAAAAAAGAGGTAGACAAACAAACAAAAAAAGAACGGATTTTCCCCCAAAAGTTAATCATCTGTTACTGTTAACGTGCCTAACAATCCATGTAGATTATGTTAAGATCCGTACATAACTTTTTGTGTAATCTTGGTGACAGACAAACAGGCAAAGAGATAGGCAAACAAATACGACAAAAACATAACTTCCTTGACGGAGGTAATAAACAAACAAGCTAAAAACAAATACGACAAGAATATAACTTCCTTTGCGGAGGTAATAATAATAATAACAAAAGACTAAAATTAATTTGGTGCAACCGTACTTGAATTTGCGCGTGACTCTTTCTAACATTTTCATGAATATCGGAATAGATCACTAGCCTGGCAAAGAGGCTAGTAACAATAATAACGGTAAAAATTTAATCTAGAAATTCAATTAGTGATACGAGTATCATAACAAGCTAACATATAGCCTTACTGTACCTTGAGTAATGCATCATCATATATATAAATCAAATGCTTTAAAAGGTACATTAAGAAAACTAGCTAAATCAGCTCAAATCTACGAGCAGCAACAAAGAAAGTTAAGAAGCACCAGGTAATAGGTACCACAGGTAGAGGTCTTGCCGATCATGTAAGTCATCGCCCACATGCAGAATCCATCCTCACCCACCGCTGCTTGAGCGCTGAACTCTGATGTTTTGAGTTAAGGCACATCCTGTGAAGCAACGAGCAATGAGAATTTTTCACTCTCATCTGCAGGCTCTATGCACATGTATGAGCAAGAATATTGAGACATTCTGCATCATATGAGGTAAAGTCACCAGCTTCTGTGTTTCTGGGGACACCCATGCACCAACCGCCGAAATGTATCATTATACGCAACGCGTAGCTTACTGATGGCCTGTCATAATTAAACGAGAGACGCTTTTACGTGCAGACTGCGACAGAAAAAGTTAACGCACAGATTGTGTTCGTACGCATGATTGCACACTTTGATATGAACGATTTGAACTAGGCTTTAACATTGTATGCCTAATCCTGTACTGCCTGCTGCTGCGAGGGTCAAGCAACAATCACAGTCTTATCCATGTTGAACACAATATCAAGGTTCAAAGCTTCTTCATTGCGGATGGAAACTAGCTTTTGGAGAGAGCTGTGATGATGTGCAAGTAGCATCATATTTTTAGCATAGCTGGTGACATTAATGCAGCTTCCGCCTACAGAACCGCCAATTCCACTACCATTGAGCGTGTAGTGAATGTCATCAATAAAAACATTGAGAAGCAACTGCGAGAGAAGCCCACGCTGTTGGAATCAATTAGTAGCATAGAAGCCCTCAGAGAATTTCTACCGGCGTACTTAGAGTATTGATTCCTGTACCAGAAATTTAGTAAAACTAGATGGGTCTTGCAACGCTTTTGTCTAATAGCTTTTTAAAAAGCGCCTAGTGATTCACTCTGTCGAATGTTTTTTCGTATTCAAGAAACGTGGATACACGCATGGACCATATGAGAGGTAGTGCCCTATTGTCTGCATCAAATAAAATATTGGCATCTCTGTCATCTCTGTTCCGTGTATAACTTTTAAACCAGATTGATTGTCAGCCGTCTAATGCAAGGCTGATTTCCTCTTACAGTAATAATTGAAACTAGAGAACTCTGAGAGCGAATACCCCCGCCAAGTGACACAATGGTTATGAAAAATTAAAATTCGTTCTGAAACTATGATTTTCTTTGTATTCACACAAAAATCTAATCATTTGTGTCCTTCAATAGTGTTAACAGCTTCAGTAATTCTTTGAAGATCCGTTCATAAGTTTTTGAGTTATGCTGCTAACAAGCATTATGACAAACATGAGTCAAACATACAAACAAACTAACCGATCTGCACCAAAATATGATTATTTATGCCTTTTAACATTACTAACAAATCCTATAAATTTCATAAAGATCCATTCATTATTTTTTGAGTTAATACGCTAAGAAATATAAAATTATCAACAGTGACAAACGAACGAACAAACAAATGGATTCCTACAAATATTTTGTCATTTACTCTTCATAATATACCAAACAATTCATGTAAATTTCACTAAAATCTGTCAATAACTTTTTGATTTATAGCTTTGAGAAAAAATGAGGCAAACAAACAAACGGATGGACAGATCTTCACCAAAAGTTAATCATCTGTTCCTCCTAACATACCTAATAATCCCTGTAAATTTCGTCGAAATCGGTTCATAACTTTTTGAGTTATTTTGATGACAGGAAAACAGACAGTAAGACAGATAGACAAACAGACAGAGAGACATACAAACAAACAAATCCGACGAAAACACATCCTCCTTGGCGGAAGTAATAATCTAGATACTGCTATCACAAGGGCAAGGAGGTCTGTAAATCCCTCTATCAGTCACATTTTTACCTTTCTAAAAATCTAAATGATTAAAATTTGATCTTATGTTGAGCTAAAAAAGTAATGAAAACACAAATTTTAATCATAAATGCATTGTATTGTTTGGGCAACAACGCACACAATAGCTGGAAAGTAATTTTAACAACCAGAAGTGCCCCTCCTACTCCAATAGTGCCCCTTTGAATAAATCTTGCTCCTGTCCCGCTCAGTTTGTGGCGGCGTCCGTAATCAGAACTTAAAAATTAGCATGTCAGAACCAGCAACTACTGACCATCAAGATAGGATTGTTGAACTGCGGTTTTGTAAGTGATGGAAATAATTATCTTAATAATCTATGATCACTTCTCTTTTCATGCTCCAGACCCTGGACTCAGCTGACGCCAATGAAGTGTTTCAAAACATGTCACGCTATCGCTTCAGAGAAGAAGGTCCGATTTGGGCGGTGAGATTTCTGCCAAAGGCGTCAGAAAAAGACGACTTCTTCTGTTCAACCGTTTTCGAAAACACTGATGAAACACTGAACAGGTTGCCTCACATCAGTCACGTAGTAGTCTGTTATCATCACGGCATCAGCGATGGTTCCACTGCAGCCCGGGTCATCCAGTACATCCTCACTCTCATTAACTCCGTACTTGCAGGGAACACCATCGACGACACCGAGCAGTTTGGGCCTCTGATTGATATTGAGAAGAGAAAGGTGATGGTTGCAAAAGTTGAAGAAAAGTTAATTGAAAATCCAGAACTTATTCAAGCTCGTTCTCGGGTGGTTGAAAAGTGCATGACAGAAACACTATTGCACAAAGCATATCCGCAACCTTCCAAAAGGCCTCCCACAGTCGTCTGCATCCCTCGCATTTTGGACTCCACTACAACTGCAAAATTTCTTACAAGGTGCAAGATGGAAGGCCTTACATTCCATACTGGTTTCTGCAGCGTCTTCAATGCTTGTTTCGTGCAACTACTCCGAGATGGAAATATACTTCAAGATGCTTACACCATTTCAGGACTTCACCCCGTGGATGAGCGCGGATCCTGCAATGACGCACCCAACGCGTTGGGACCTGGCTTTGGTATATTCACTGTAACAAGCGATGTACCTAANAGGAGTTTTGGAGAAGCTTACTGGCAGAAAGTTCTTGTCGTTCTTAGATCCCAAAGGAACAGACTCCCCAATACCGCTTCTCATGACCTACTGCATTACTAATATGAGAGATGCAAATAAATTGATTCCAAACTCGGAAGAAAATGTATCTCTTCTGTATTTCAGCCGGCAGGCTGGTGTGCAGCTATATCCGTACTATTGGAACAGTGCAATCGAAACTTTCAATGGTCAGCTCTCTCACTCATTTAATTACAACACGCAGTTGATGGATGCAACAGTGGCAACCAAATTCGTTGATATGATATTTCCAACGATGAAAAAAGTAATAAATTTGCCGTAGGAATAATCGATCCACCTAATAATTAACAATCTCGTTGTCTAATCTCACAGACACCATCAACGATAGCATTTACGTCAAGTTTGGTTATAAATTGTATACGAATAATCTGGCTAAAGGGTGACAGCAGCGTAGTTCCTCACAATAATGAAACGGAATGTTTTTAAGAACCATTGCATCTGTTAGTTTCCATCAGCTCAGTTAGAAATTCTAGAGAATAATAACTAATGCTATTATATCATAGTTTGGGCGTAAGCTTACTCCAATTCTGAAGTACAGATAATGTTTGGTTTTAAAGATTCTTACCCAATACAACACAGGGCAAAGCGAACCACAGAACGAGGTGCTATATTAGCATGTGCCGTAGAATGAGGTGTAGTAATAGTACGTGTTGTAGAACGAGGTCCTATAATACAACGTGCTCTAGAATGTAGTGCTTTATTTTGATGAGAAATTGGTCCGATTTATGAGGAGCCAAATGCAGCGCCAAGCTTATCAGTCACCCTAATTTATTGCACGCAGATGTGCAAAATGCTCTAAAAGCTTTTAGTCACATGTGACCATCTTCTCTCACCTATTTATCAATAAATTGTAATAATCACAGAAAAAAACCGGTAACATTCTATGAAATAATTCTGCTTGAAGCTCTGTCCGTCCGTACGTCCACAGTTCACTTGCTACAGATAGTTATATCCGATCTAAGTGTATATAGAAGAAGACCACTGAGAGCAGTATCTCCGAGGAGTGAGACTGCTATATATAATTTTGTCTTTATGTCTGTGTAATGATGTAAATGTACGAATCCTTTGCTGGTAGAAGATTTGCAAAATCCATCGTCGATATCAAAGTACCTATATGTATATAGGTTGTACGAGGTGACTTAGAATTGACGGACTACGTTAAGCCCGCTGCAAACGAGGCGAAATACGAAATCGCTTCACGTTCTTGGAACAAATAATTCTCTGCGCGTGATACCAGCTTAATCTATGAACACATACCCATTCCAAATAGGAACCAGTTACAACTGAAGCTTAGTAGAAATTAAGACGAATTCAAAACTGAACAACGAGCCCTCTCTGTAGCGGAATAGCTACCGCTGGGGCTCGGAGTTTAAGCAATTTTCGAACACAATAATATTACACAAGTTGAAGCTGCATCCCCGGCAGCGAAATCGGAAGGGTAGGGAGAAACGTTCACGTGTGCAACAGACTTGAGGTTGGACGTACTTCGTCAGGAAAAGCGACGGGTGTTACGTATAGGGTAGGTAAGGGTAGAAGAGCTGCAGCAGGTCAACGTACAATGATATAGAATAGCTTAGCTTAGGATTGCTAGATTTTATATAGTGGGAATATTAACTAACCGTGGAATTTCCACGGGGCCCGCTAGTCAATATTTATTGTGTAAAACCTTTCTTAAGCTATAGTAGCGTGGAACCAGTCGGTATATATATATTTTCGAATGTATGTTTGTGTGTTTGTTTGTCTCTCTGTGGGTCTTACTCGAGGATAACTTAAAACGTCATGGAGAGATCTTCATGAATATACAGGGTATCATGACAAAGGCCTGGGCTGCAAACGCATCGTCCATGACGAAGCTCATTGTCGTTCTGTGACATCCTACTGTCAGTCAGACAATTTTTACATTTTTATGTACAATACCTTATACGCTCGCGACATTTACGACATATATGTATTTACTGTCGCTTGTATTTCAAAGCATGTTTCAATTTCCTAAATAATGAATAAGTCCGTACACAAGATTTTTTTTTTAACGACGTGATGTCAAGTTTTACGTGCAGGCAACATTTATGCGAACTTGCGGGGCCCACGGAAATTCCACGGTTAGTTTAATCTTCTCACTGTGACTGAAGAAACTGGCCGAGGCTGTTGTACATTATTGTATAGCTATTGCATCAAACAAAGCAGAAAAATTATGGGCTACTGATTAATATTCACGGGTCCAGTGACTGTGCAAGATTTACCGGGAAAAAATTGAAACGTGTAAGATTATTGAGGGCGAAATTATCTGTAATTTGTGGGAAAGAGCGCTTAGAAAAGACGTGCAAATACGCGGGGGAACAGTTCAAGAAGTGCCGTCGTACATACTTCTATGTCTTTATCAAGACACAAATGTGAACTCTTTGCTGGCAGAACAAATGTAACATGCACAGAATAATAAGAGAGATTAGACGAGGTGTAAAGTTGACGGACTGCTTAACGGTATACAGGATTAAGTGGCAGACATTACTGTAGTTTAGACGGGGTGAGTTAAGTTAAAAGCGCTGCCTTTAAGAAACTAAGGTAAGTGAAAACATTAATTAACCCTGGAATTTTCACGAGCCCCGCTTCTTAGTTTTGAAGCTGCTACTGTTCGTAGAAGATTTTCTGTCTGACTTGGAGCATATTTTCTCACTACGAATGCGTGGTCGGGTTTGAGATAGCACTGAAGAAATTGCATTTATTTCTGTGGAATTTTCACAGGTTCCAGCTAGCATTTCCAGTATATAAAAATAACTGCACATTGTGAAATATTATACAGTAGATATATTAACAAACATATAGGGAGTATTATTTTGTACCTCATCCGGATGCTTTAAGCGTTCACCGCACCCATACTTACGGAAAGTTTGCAATTTGCGAACAGCGAGTAACTATGGTGCCAAATGCCTGGCGCCACGCTGATATGGTTGCATTGGTAATTTACCTCTTTCAGTAACTCAAGCTTGCAGGCTAAAGTTGGTAGGATCAATACGCGAAGAACTTTATCGCACTTGAAGATGCCAATACACTTGCATGATCTCTACAGTACCTAAAATTCAAGTTATGATTTTCTTCAAAGTCTGGTAGCTTTGCGAGTGCTTCTCGTAAGTACTCTATACGTTTTAATAACAGTAGCTTTGTGCCAAGAACAACAGCCTAAAAACTTCGGTACTCTAATGCTAGGGACACACTAGGCATTATGCAGACAACTCGATGCTTGGCTGCGAGCTAGAACGTCATTTATGCCACGGTATCTATGATACCGATTTTAAGTACTTATGTATCGAAACGGCCGCTAGCTGCCTATCCGAGCCACAAGTTGGGAGTTGCAAATGTGTCCTCGGCATAAGTAAGTGTTGGCTATGCAATGGTTGCTGCTTGGGTAACAAATTTTCTGCAGAGAGCAATCCTGAAAAGAATGTGACTCATCGTTGTATAGTGAACAAAACTTTATGTCTACCGAATATCGTTTTCTGTTACCTGGCGATGGTTACAGTGTCTGGATATTAGGAAGTCAGTTGTGTTCACGGAGCTGCTGTGGTAACAAGTCTACCCTAGCTAGGCAGACTTGCTGTTACCGAGCGAGACTCACCCCCGACTTCGTACTCTCTGTCCAAGGTTAGTGACTAAAAAAGCCTAGCTGCACCCTGCAGTGTCCTTGCTCCCTAATTCTGCATGCACTGTAGAGCCCGGTCCCCGCGGTGCTGTCGGTATAGAGCGCATCACTGATCACTTGCGGAATGCGGATGCCCCAGCTCACCGACACTCAGCATGGCTTCCAAAGTAGAAGAAGCTACTCAACTAAATTACTGGACTTCTTATCG
>LQNS02278101.1:9971457-9983762 GCA_001587735.2 Parhyale hawaiensis | reverse complement strand
CACGGTGCGAGTAAATTAATAATTAATTACTCAAGAGCTAAAACCCATGAAATGTTAAACCAGAGCACTCTGAGAGCGTATACCTTCGCCAAGTAACGCAACGGTAACGAAATAATCAAATTGACTCTGAATCCATGATTTTCTTTGTATCAACTCCAAAATGTAATAATTTGTGCCTTCTGGTAATATTAACAGCTTCTGCAATGTTTTTAAAATTTCCAGTTATTGGCTAACAAACATTATGACAAACATAAGTCAAACATACAAACGATCCAACCGATCTGCAACAAAATTTAATCACTTATGACTTTTAACATTACTAGTAACTCCTGTAGATTGCATAAAAAAAAGATCCATTGTAACTTTTTTGAGATATTGCGCTGACAAGCATAAAATCAAACACAACGACAAAAAAAAAAAAACAAACAAACCAACAGATCATCACAAAAAATTTGGTCGTTTATTCTTCATGATATATCTAACAACTCATGTAAATTTCGTACTATTCCGTCCATAACTTTTTGAGTTATGGCATTGAGAAAATGAGGCAGACAAACAAACAAACAAACAAACGGATGGACGGATATTCACCAAAAGTTAAGAATTTCTTCCTCCAAACATACCTAACAATCCCTGTAAGTTTCGTCAGAATCCGTTGATAACTTTTTTAGTTATCTTGATAACAGACAGACAAATAGACAGACATGGAGACGGACAGACAGACAGAGCCGACGTAAACACAACCTCTGCGGCGGAGGTAATTAGTGGCACTAAAACATTAATATAAGAAACTATGTCGCATTTTGAGCAAAATTAGATTTTGGTGGAATTTTGCTATCTTACGATATTTATGAGATTATCTAGCAACAGTTTAACGAGTTACATATATGGCAACACTGTTGATGTTACTCCTTGTAGCTGCCAGAGCTTGGGTTTTTCTTCACGATTTTGGGTTTTCTTGTAATGTCTTGCATTCGCTTCTGACATCATTGTACTATTGTCCTTATGATAGATATATGACTAATGAGTTCGTCAAGCAAGCTGAGTAACTAATAAGGTGAATGTATTTTTAGATATTGTTCTACAATCTTTTTTTTTGGTCATGTATTGGGTTTTTCTCACAGTGTGATCTTGGGTTTTCTCACAAATCCCTTTGGCAGCCATGCCTTTTACAGGGCAGGCTCTTTATTGAAGTTGATAGCTTGTAACCTGTCAGTTAGCAGCTGTGCCATGTGATAGGTAGGTAGTGCACAGCGGCGGTCCTAAGTAAGTGTAAGAGACTCATCAATTTAAGTATGGGTTGTAGTGAATACAGGGGCTGTGAAGAGAAGTTGTATAAATACACATTATATAACCTTTGTGCGTGTGATATTAAGAAAACTTTCATTTGGCAGTTGAAGATGAGCCGCCTATTAGAACTATTGTGGGTATGTTGCAGTAGAACTGTGGGAAAACTTACAAACAGGGCACAGAATAATTAATTATTTTTACCGACAGCAATGGCAACTAAGGAAGGATGGTACCGACCGGCCGGAGTGTGGGAGAAAGTGTGTGACGTTCTATACAGGAAGCACCATCAGTGCGTCACTGTGAGCTACGTTCTGCGGCTCGCTACGTCTCGCGTGCTCACGGAAAACGACGTCAAGAAAGCCTTCACGCACCTTTTCAGGTTTGCGTCCAACTCTTTCATTCGCATTCTTTACGTAGGCGATAGCTTGCATAAGCGCAATGACGTTTAGTGGTTATATATTCGTTAGTGATGGGGCGAAGATCCGCATCTGCATCCGCAGATATCTGCACTTTTTAGAACATTCGCATTTGCATCCGCAATCGCGGATGTTGAGATGGCATCATCCGCAGTCGCATCCGCGGATGTCAGAACTGTAAAATTCGCTAAAAGATCCGCAGCAAAGTAGGTGCGGATGTGCGCGTTTATCATTGTACACTAAAGACACTAATACTCCATTATCAACGAATACGAAGCTATACTGTACTGAATTCTGGCCATGCAGGAAAGGAACGCTACCAAGTGTTGAGTTACAGATGACATTACGACCTTGAGGTTAAAGATAACAGAAGGGTCATCTGCGGCATATTGATTAGGGAGTAGAGATAACGGAAGATACAGAGAGAATTAAAGGTAATTTTTTTAACCCAGCGTTTCCGCTGATGGTTTGTTTGTTAGAGATATTACAAGTTTTCTTTTCCTTAAAGTAAATATAGGTTTGTGTGAATGTGACTCAAGCGTATACCGTGTGTGTGTGTGTGTGTGTGTGTTGTATTTACTATACAATTTGCCTGTAATGAGTTGCTGTGAAATGTACTCGTCCTTACAAATGTTGCAATTTCAGGATGTCTACAACTATTCCTAACTTAAATTTTTTCGATTTGTGTCTTATAATCATCCTGAAGTGTATCTAAAGTATTTCAGTGCCCTTATTCCCCAAGAAAATAACGAAATGCGACGTTCTGTTCTGAATCTCCCAATTGTGCGTGTTGACGTTGAGAAACGCGCTACAGCATTTCAAATTGCTATGCTTCTCAATAAACTTCCTGCGTATTTATTAGATCCCATTTCCGATTTTGTTTTAAAAAAACGTTTTAAAGAATACGTCATGCAATTGTAGTAGCTTTTGCTTAGTGTTGGCCAAAAAAGTTTGTTAAACTTTCAGTGGTTACGCAGATGCATTATTCTACAGTGTATTACTACTTTACCAAATACTTGTAATGTATCAAATGTATCTGTGTGTAATAAACCTATTAACCTATCACATAGACATTAATTATTAACGTATTTCATAGAGAGGCCTATATACATATACTGCCCACATAGCAGCTCACTGCTAAATGCCCATTTTTAAAACAGGTACTTTAAAATTCAAAAATGTATGGGCGTTTCAATTGCTAAATAATGACTGACATTTGGCTATCCTGAGGACCGGGTTCGGTCAGACACTGAATTCCCATTTTCATCCTCTGTCGAATCAGGTCGTTTGATATGTTATATGAGTGATTTCCTGGAGAGGTCATGAGCAACAGCTTTATTGGCTCGTGATTTATTTCATATATACGATTGACCGAACAGTGAAGTAATTAACTTTGACTTTATCGCTAGCGGTTGGGCAGCTGGCCTCAACTATAATGGAGTCCTTTGCCAAATAAATGATTTTCTTGCCGGATTCGAGCGCCTGATCCATCGAATCTTCGTTGAGGGATAAAATTTTTTATTTTATCGAGTTCAGGCATTTTATCACATATATAGTACCACACTGATGTGATTGGTACTGGCTAATGACTATATTACTTGTCATTCTAATTGAGGTATTTACCATTCTTTTTCAAGCTTTGTTCATGAGAACTGTGGGTGTTTAACAGGCTGGTTCGCTAAAAAAAAGAGTGATCATCAACAGCTTGAGTTGACCACACTTTCTGATAAATAACAGCACAGCAACAAAGTACCTATAACGACATTTCGGCCGGAATGTACAGATATAAGTCTGCTAAACTTGGAATATAGCTCTGCACTTATTTCCAGCATTAACAGCATTGGGTTCACTGTGATGTCACAGACTATACGATATAGAACGCCGTTCGGGCTCTGACGTCCCGGTTATAGTCAGTTTTTTTTTTGTCTTGTTCTCTCGTTGTTGGTGTCGATGATCCATATAAAAAGTATTATATTTATATAAAGAACAGAGGAAACACTTCATAATATCCTTAATTTAATTGTAATTGCACCTGCAGGAAGACGATCAACTTGAGAATGGTGTTCGAGGAGACAGCTGGTGAATTGTGGCTGCGAGAGTTGAAGGAGCCGCATTTGGATTTTGAGGTGGGTTTTCTAAACTTCTCGTTTAGTACATCGACACAAGTGAAAATTTCCAATTGCCGCTCAGGCAAGAGACGTTAAGGTTAAATAAGGGCATGTCCGATTAAGAAATTTCGATCGAATGTCTAAACCACAGAGTCGTAACTTGCCCAAACTTTGGTAGCGATCGAGCCCTGGTTTCACCACTTGGAATGAAGTGTTAGGTTGCAATTGTTAATTACTAACCGCATGTGTGTGAACGGCTGGAAATCAAATCTTGCGGAGGCGGTTGTCTCAAGCGACAGTGATTAGTTCTTATTTGCCACATGAAACTTGAGCAAAAGTGACGAAGCCAAAGCTCATGACTAAAATTTTGGACACCGTAAAACTAAGCGTATTAGAGCAGCTGAATGGGAGTGGCCAAACGTAATTTGTGAACATAACAATCGGAAGCAGCTTGTCTTCTCTGCTGATCTAACATTCAGCTGCTCATAACAAAGGGGCCGCAACCCCTTTGAGGCTGGTTCGGCTTGTATAAATCGGAATATCAGTAACATATTTATTTATAACCTAAATATCAGGCCTGGCAATAATTCAAGCGCATTCCCTATTCGTTGTCGTCTATTCAAATTATAGCTGTGAAATGTTGGAGAAGAGGTGTAGCACGTTTTTTTTTTTGTTTTCGGCGCGAGGCGGGCGTGATACCGACGGCGCTAGTAACCCATCCCACTATAATAAAGATAGCAGATTTTCCGCACTTTATTCTATATACTGGCTTTAGTTTTAAGTTGGAATCAGGAACAGTAGCGAAATTAGTTGCTGCAATGTCGGTATACGGTAGATTGAAAGGCCATCAGCTTGTGGGCCACTCTCCGAAATTCAGAAGTTCTGAAAAATATCGTCCCAACAGGCAATCTTCGGAATATCTCAAGCAGCATACAGTATATGCAGCAACGTAACCATTTCTCGTCACAGCATCTTTCTACACTCGTAATAATTGCTTCTATAGTTTTTTTTGCAGATATCCAGCAAGTCCGACTTGAACAATTCGGCTAAATCTATTCGACTAAAAAAATTCGACTTTTAAATTGAAAAGTGGGTTAGGACCGTATGCCCTAGAGACTCTTAAGCGGGCAACAGTGTAGGGAAAGGAAAGCTAAGAATAAAAAAAAATTGATGCCATAGGGCATCAACGATAGGGCATCAACGATACCCTTGTATCGTTGGTAACATGCTATGCAGAATGTCATCTACGCAAGCGTGTTAATTTAACATTTCTTTAAATACACAAGCTAAGTTAGCAATCTTAACGATTTATAATTTAGTCTGTTTCACTTCTTTTGCACCCAAATTATTTCATTTATTCTATTTCAACAGACACTAGAGTCATCGGATGCCTGCGCTGTATATCAAGCAATGGCGCTACATAGATTCAGAGAAGAAGGGCCATTATGGGCGGTGAGATTCCTGCCTAATGCGTGTGTAAAAGATGAATTCTTCTCTTTGACCAAACTCGAATCAACGGATGAAACACTCAGCAGGCTTCCCCACATCAGCCACGTAGTTGTGTGTTTCCACCACGGTATCCATGATGGTGTCAGTGGTATACGAGTCACACAGTACATCGTAACGCTCATAGATTCTGTACTTGCCGGAATTCCCATCGACGACTCTAAACAGTTTGCGCCCATGGTTGACGTCGACAAGCAAAATATCGTACTTAAAGAAATGGAGCAAAAGTTCATCGAAAATCCTGAATTGATGCAAACTCGCTGTCGGGTGATTGAAAAGTGTATGGCAGAAACTCTTCTGCACAAAGCGTATCCGCAACCTTCCAAAAGACCTCCGACAATTGTCTACATTCCTCGCATTTTGGACAGCGAAACAACAGCAAAGTTTCTTGCGCGATGTAAGTTGGAGTGTGTCACATTCCATACTGGCTTCTGCAGCGTCCTCAATGCTTGCTTCGTCCAACTGCTGCAGGATGGAAATTTGTTGCAAGAATTTTACACCTTACCAACACTGCATGGTATTGACCAGCGTGGCTACTTCAACGATGCTCCCAACGCTTTGGGCGCAGGATTTGGTAGTCATACCGTATCCACTGATGTACCTAAGGATGTTATGTTACATTTCTGGCAATATGCTAGAGCATACCACGCAGAATTCAAGGAGCAGTACCAACGAAGATTAGGCATAGAGTATGGAATCATTGAGAAACTTACTGGGAAGAATTTCATGACGTTGCTAGACCCTGAAGGTACAGACTCTCCGGTGCCTCGTCTCTCAACCTATTCCGCTACGAATATGGGAGATGTGAGTCGAATAATCACCAACTCCGGAAACAACGCAGCACTTTTGTACATCAGCAGACAGCCTGCAACACAGTTGTATCCAATCTATTGGGTAAGCGCAATAGAAACTTTCAATAGCCAACTCATGCACTCATTTCATTACAACACACAGTTGATGGATGCAGCAGTAGCCACCAAAATGGTCGATATGGTGTTCCCAACAATGGAAAAAGTTCTAAATTTACCATAGAGAGACAGAGAAGAGTTGTTAATGTGCCTTCCCAATAGGAATCATTTCATCTGATTTCGAAATCATCACAAACCAAAGTGACTTACGAAGAGAGTGTTTTTGGTCTTGAATGCTAGTGTAGTGGCAGCCATGCTGAAAAGCAATTTTCCTGAAGATCTGTCCAGAACTTTTTAAGGTACATTCTGACCAGCTTATAGTCATATACACCAACGGACCGATCATTACCGTAATTTGATCTTCTGTGCCAGTTAATATTCAAAATAACTCCCACAAACT
Organism: Parhyale hawaiensis; assembly: GCA_001587735.2. Classification (NCBI taxonomy): domain Eukaryota; kingdom Metazoa; phylum Arthropoda; class Malacostraca; order Amphipoda; family Hyalidae; genus Parhyale; species Parhyale hawaiensis. Next base: position 9,977,134 of record LQNS02278101.1, on the reverse strand, counting down.
TCAAGGATATGCATTCATAAATTTCTTAGTAACGTTCTAACAAACTTATCATTATAGTCTTGTGGAACTGCATACAGATTCAAAAATCCATATTGATTTTTGTAATATATGGCAACACTTCGATAGCAACACTGCTAGATAGGAACCAATGTCGAAGACTTGCTTACTTTCACCAAAGATTTTAAGCCACCACTCTGTGTTTTACTCTGCCTCCTCTGTCCGCTTCTGCAACTGCTGCTGAACCCAGCGTGTACACACTGCACGTTCGGCCCCTGGTGCATACATTAGGAGTTTGCCTGCTATCTCAGCTTTTAGTTTACTGTAAACTAAGTCCGCTTCAATTTCCTAGTTTTAGTTACATGGAAAGTTCTCGGGCGTTCGCAGAGTCCTACTCATATTCTTTATTCGTCGCCTCCTCATAATGCATCTGATTTGAGATATAGGGAAGAGGGGAAACACAACGAAATACACACTTCCAGTCTAGCGCCTAACTCGACCTACTTCCTGTTACCCGGGTCCCGCCCCCCCCCCCAAGACTTGCACTGGAAGTGCTTTAACCTTCCTAAATCGATGGGGACGTGCCCACCCATCCCTAGACCAGAAGTGTGTAATTTCATCGTTCTTCCTCTATTATTATAGGGTTATTGGCATGATTGGCCGTATATTCTTCAAGTTTAACTATTCACATTTGATTATCATTACAAAAATCTCAAAGTTATTAGCGGGTCCACAAAACCAGTGCTCCTACTTTATAAAAGTAAAAATGAATAACTTATTAGCATCCTTCATCTCGGGCAAATGATAGTGACAGTAATCTGAGAGACCAGCCTGTATGTCCAAAAAAACTACTGACTATAATTTTAAGATAAATTCTCTTTTCCATATATATATCAATATTTCTACTTACTCTGTGTTCTCAGTTGATCTCCATGATACTCTAATGTATCATGAACCACACTGTGATTTGCCTTGGTGGATTACGTTAGGTATGGATATCTTGCATGTTCACGTTGAGGTTTACTATATGGAACTCTTATTGCCTCTGCCAAGGTGCACGTCACGTTTTTATCGGCGTTGATTTACTTTTCTGTCTCTCTGTCTGTCACCAAGATAACGGAGTTTTAAAAAAAAATTACTGAAAACGTTAGGTGTATTAGGAGGAAAGTAGGATCCAATATCACACAACGCCAACTGTATTCACAACATTTCCAATGAAAAATCCCTTTCGCGTATTCGTTGGAATATCTTACTCGGCTAGGCAACCTAAATATTCCTTCCTGGTATTGGGACATGCGCGTAATATCTTCTCAATCTGCGCGTTATTTATATTACTGTAAGTAGTTTAGGAAGACCCGTCTTGCGCTGTTCACTTCGAAAGAAGCTTGAAATAATCCAATAATAACAGCCACAGTGTTATGTTGTAATGGGTTTTTGGCCACGATTGAAATTTGTGTATTACCTTTGCGTTCGAGCTCTAATTCATTACTGTTCTCCTTCGCAAGCGTTGAAAAAATAAATAAGCTTCTCCCAGCCTTGTAATTTTCATGAGTGATGTATACTGCGTCATTTCTACCCAAATTTGCAAGAAACATGTCGAGCGCTTGACTCGTCTTGTTTGGAAATTCACTAACGACTCATGAAAGAGTGTTCCCATTCACCGAGAGTGTGATATCAGATATATCGAAGTTTTGGAAATAATTAGCATTACGCATGCTCATATAAGAAGCAAATGGCAAAACGTTGCGGTAACGCCGAATTAACCGGATTCTCGATAGTGAGATTACGCTGTCCAAGTCATTGTCTTTATTTGAGGCCTGGTGAAATGACATTCCAGAAAACTGTTCTCATTCAGCATAGTTTTATTCAATGCCAGTACTGCTGCTGGGGTGGGTACAACACGCTTCACCCATATTTTACAGAGTGACGCTTGGCAAGTATAAGCTTTGGCGTCTGGTGATATTAAAATGACTGATGGTTTGGCTAGCTCCAATCGTATGCGCAGATCTATATTATGTAAAAGATACTGATCGCACTCGGTAATGTCTAAAGGTAGAGGTCCCATTAAATGAATGAAGCGGGTACGTGCTGCAGTAATTGTCCTGCTCTCCCGTCCGGTAGCTGCTGTAAAATATATATAGGCTGACGTAATATCATCCGGAATGCTTTCAGTGACGCTCTTGTAGAGCATGTTGGCCCCCGCGTTCTCCATTTCATCGCGCATCGTTGTAAAATAGCCTTTAATGTTCGCAAGTAGTCTGAAGAAAGGGTTATTTTCTATTTGTGTGGAATTTAAAAAGACGTTTGACGTCTGAATCATCTAATTCAGCATCCCACCAACAAATCTAACGCTAGATGTGGCAACTGGAGCAGTACCATCATTTTTCTGAACGGAAAATTCAATTTCAAAAGCCAAGCTGGACAAATCGATAAATTATCCGTCTCTGCTATTGGTATTAAATTCCAAGAGTCCATCTTTTAACTGTCCGGTGTATGGGGACGCATTCGGGCTTAGATAGTATCCAGCTTCGATACTACTATCAGTCTGCCAATCAAATGCTTCTTATCAACAGTTGGGAAGTTGGAGTCAATCCTAAAGTCATAGTTTAGAGTAGGTGCCTGGAACAGGGAATTTTCAAGTGCACCCGCCATCTTCCTCTCACGAAAGGTTGTTAGAGACTGACGCTAGAGTACGTAAGACCTCGACTTTATGCAAAGATATAATTACTGAAGCGGCAGCGCTTTTTTCTTCCTGGCTTCCTTCGCCTTTTTTTTCACTCAACCGCCGGTAACGATTTTCTTACTAACCTTCTTTAGGGCATCAAAACCATGTTTCTTCGCACTTTCTTTTAAATTCCTATTTTCACTTACATCATGTAACACTCTAATCACTCCCAAACTCCGCAGCAGTTGGTAATACAGTGCTAGCTAGAAATGGTAGAGTATTTCGTAGAATTTTGGAAAACACAGTAAAAAATCCTCCACCACGCTTGCGATACGATTGGAAAGTTCGTATGTCTTCGAGTGCACCGCTTCTAATGCGCAAAGCTTTTGAAAATAATCGCTCAAACGCCTCCACTGACGGTGGTGTATAACCTTCCCGCATCGTGACTACTTGTGCAATAAACAAAGTTTTACATCTATCATGCTTATGTATGTTTTAGGGTTTTTACCCTAATTATTAATTAGTAAATGATGTGGTGGAAAAGAGAAAATACCCAGAGTGGTACTATTATAAATTTTATTTCGAAACTACATGAAAACGCGTTGTCCATACATTCAAAATCACGACTATTTAAAGATTCTCTATTCGGTCTCCGTCTATATCCGTACGCTGTATCTATGTCGGAAACTCGATTTCCGCTGAGTACGAAATATCTTGATATCGCTTCCAGGAAAATCTATCTCTACGCACTGTAATACCCAACAAAACGATCTGAAAATGCCTCAAAATCACACGTTCGCAAGGTCACGGCAAAAGAAATTGCAAGGGTATACACCAACAAAAATTATTATATGGTCGTTCTTCTCCAAGGCGTCTTATTCGTGGTGGTCGTCCAACCTGTTCGTGTTTTTCTTGTCATCCGATTTCTCATGTAATTTCAGAAAGTGCAATCCAATCTAGCCCTGTGAAATCCAAGGATTTCTAAAGCCAGCCAGGTCACAGAGAGGTGGAATAGTTCCTATGAATTTATCGCACTCTGTCGGGTCAGAACGTGAGCTCATCCGCACCCTGTGGGATCAAAGATCCCTAAAGTTTGACGGTCCTTCGAGACTGTGTAATGGACTGGCAGAGATTATCGCACCCGGGGGATCAAAGATCCCTATAGTTTAACTTCTCTCAGAGTTGTGTGTAAGAAACTTGAACAATTGTATCGCTCTGTGGGAACAAAAGATCCCTAAAGCTCAACAAAGCACAAGTGAAAGCAGAACGTGAACTCATCCTCACCCTGTGGGATCAAAAGATCCCTAACGTTTGGACTAATCTCGTGGAAAAGCGATATGAACACATCGCACCCTGTGCGATCTAGGATCCCTAAAGTTTGACGGTCCTCTGAGGCTGCGTGATAGACTGGAAGAGACTGTCGCACCCTGTGGGACCAAAAGATCCCCAAAGTTTGACTTCTCTGAGAGGTGTGTGCGAGAAGCTCGCACAGTGTATCGCCCTGTGGGATTCAAAGATCCCTAAAGATCAACAAAGCACTAGAGAGGGTAGTGTACAAGGGTGAGTGTGGAGGACTTCTTCGCTTGCTGGTGTTCCGGGCCCAGGCCCCGATTTTCTGCCCCGTCTCACAGCGCTTCCCCTTTTATACTCTGGGAGCTCCTTGGCTGGCCGCCGCTGGACTGACTGCCTCTTCCCCTCGACGTCGCAACGATTTTTCCTCGACCCGCCGCCGCCTCTCGGCGAGGCAGCCAGCTCGAAGTGCTCCTCTCCCACTCGCGAATACACCTCAATTCTAACAAGCCGCGACCTTGATGTACTACCTTTGCAATTAGATAGGTACTTAATACGAAAATACGATTTTCCCGTACCTAACATTTTATCTTCTCTGAATGCAATAGGAAATTCACATATTTATTTATGGTAAGTCAAAAGGGAAATTTAAACAGATTTACTGAAATTGTAGGATAGCTACACACTGAATTGCTTATTGTTAATCCACTTTAACTAATGTACTGAAGCCCCAGCAGAACGTATACTTTGCGAAAACCAGAAAAATAGCAGAAAGATCTCGGTACCAACTCGAAAACTAATTGTTTACATCCTTTCACGATCGTAGCGTTCTGCTTATTACTCCACTCGAAACTCTTGAAGACGGACAGACAGACAAACATTCAGACCGACAGGCAAACGCGACAAAGTGAAAATGCCTCTGGTTATTGCTTTTATTATTACAATTCCCGCGTGGTCCTCCTTCCATAGATATTTCACTATTTATAAGTCGCGGTGTACCATGAAAGACCCCTTAATTATTTACGTATCTAATAATGGCAGTCTATTTACCCCAATCGAAAATGTCTATGTTCAACATGAAGCGTAGCCTCATGGGCAGCTAGTACGGCGAACGGTACAGCATCGCTGCCTTCTCCTATGTATTTGACACCTGGGCCGGGATGCACAAAACGCCCGTAACGCAGAATAGAAAGTTCTTCTTTAAACTGCTTAAATGGCCTTATCCTGAGGACATCTCAAGTCCACTAAATCTCCAATGCACAAAAAAATATCAAAGGCATTTTTCGTCTCTTTAGACCCTTTTGCGTGCAAATGCTTAAAATCGTCCATAGCCCGATATCGACCAATCACATTCCCCGTTACCAGCAGAGATGGAACGCGAAAATAAAACCCCAACGACCATCTGTTTTCTGCCGTGACTGGAGTACATGTCATATTTTCTTGTTTTAGATGCCCTACAACAAATTTTAGTTAAAAACCAATGAAATGTTGAATAGAAATTCATTGTAAGTGTAAAGACAGTTTCTTTTCTTGGTAAATTGGTTCTTTAGCCTACCTATGCGCATGCTGCAAACTGAATGCTGAGTAGCATAGCCACTGGCGGATCCAGGGGGGGGGGGGCATTCATGGCATTTGCCCCCCCCCCTCAGGAATTTTGGGGAGGGCATTCAATACAAAATGCCCCCCCCACGGGAAATTATACTGAACATACTTTAACAATTTGTA
>LQNS02278101.1:9948545-9967527 GCA_001587735.2 Parhyale hawaiensis | reverse complement strand
GGGGGCCTGTCACCGAGGCGAATGCCCCCCCCACGAGAAGGGGCTAGATCCGCCAGTGAGCATAGCTGGCAATTTTCAGACTAGAGCACGCTGAGTACCGCACATTCAACGCTGTGTTTGCAAGGACGCAACAAAAAATTCAGACGATTAGATGAGAAAACTCATTAATAATATGATTCGGACTTGTGAACAGAAGTGTCCGCAGATTTTGTTTTTCCCTGATGTTGTACTGTGTGTCGACAGGAACAGCAGTGAAAATATCAGCCTAAGTAAAAGTTCGTCTACTCGCAATGGAGTTGGGTGTTCTTTCAAAGAGCTGTGCTTTTTTTCAGTATTTTAAGTAAGCAATGATAGTTAGAACGCGCCATACTTTTTAGGAATATCAAAAGCTTAAAATGTAAAATGAGTTTCATTCGTACCCCAAAGTATCCAATAGAAAATTGGATACTAGGGCTTCCTCTCTTCGAAGCTTGCTCGTGTTAAGTTGCCAGACGTGCAAGAAAATTTTCCGCCAGTTGAGCGCTTGGGTAAACAAATCTAAAAGAATAATTTTAAGCTATACTTTTGTAGAAATAATTAGAGAATGTAAATCCTATGTAACATGGGCCAAATTTTCACTCGTTATGTTTCCTCGTCGATGTTTAGTTTCTGCAGCTGTTCCTTTACTGCATTTAAGGATGGTCTTAGCACCCGTAACTTTAGTACAAAAATAAAGAAAATCTCTAATGGCGGGAAAACGGAAATCGTTTGTGAATGTGCCCGGAGCGCACAAAGTGTACTTTTCTGAAGTCAAGGGAAAATCTGTGAGCTAAATAAATACCCTTAGTGTAGTTTCGTGTGTGCCGGCCACACGGGTCTGAACCTTGGACATTCTGGACGATCTAGCGTTCACGTAAGCTTTCCTGCGCGTGCCATCACTAAAATAAACACTTAGTCTTGTCGTGTTTCCTCAACACCCAAAATTTCGTGACTGTAGAAAGGACTCGCCAAATGTTAATCACGAGGTTATTCCTGGCCTCTCGAAAAAGTGAGAATTAACAGGTAATAATAAAGTATGAAAATACCATTTTATACACTTACATCTACTTATTTTTACTAACATGTAGAACGCATAACATACTACCTTGGTCTATAAAATTTATAACGTTCCATCAGGGTCTCTTACGTGGGATCCTTATCCCTTTATCTGAATGCACTTCCTGCGTGAAATACTTCTTGAAACCGGAACAATGATATATGTAGCTTCTGGAATCAGATTTTATAACATTTTTCTTTCAGGTCACGTTGTATAAATTCAGAAGATGATCAACGAAGCACTCATGAAGTGATGATTTTTCACTGGGCAGTAGACAACTTTTTCTTCTAGCTTGCCAGTGCTTTGCACATTAGAATAATTATATCCTTGCATTTGAGCTCGAAATTTCTGGTTATGAAATTTTACTGCATGGGCAGGTCTCATTTCAATAAGGTCTTAATATCCTTTTACTAATTACTCCTATTGTAGCTGACGTCACCCCCTTGTATGGGGCAGTCAGTAGTTCGCTAGCTTGCTCCCGGTGGCACTATCGTCTCTCACGACGATTTTGCGTTCACGTAAGCTTTCCTGCGCGCGCCACCACTAAAATAAACACTACCTAGGCAATCCTAACCTACCCTAACCTAAACTCCTTACCTAACCTAACCTAACCTTACCTATCCTAACCCAATCTAACCTTTCTAACCTTACGTTACCTAACATTACCTAACGTTAGATAACGTTACCTACTAACCCAACTTAATCAGCGATACAGCGAGCAGCGCGGCGCACCAACTTGAACGCCGCTCACGCGCAGACGACCTGCGTACACAAACACGCACACATCTCTTTCGTGAGAGACGATAGGGCTCCCGGTGCTCTACAACCACTGGCCTTGATTTCATTCTGCCTCCAACCGTCACTGCGTGTGTACAGACCACTTCGCTCTTGCTTATTAACTTATTATTTATTTCATGCCGATCTTAAACTTACTTATCTTAACAGCTGTTGAGTGTCGTAAATTATATGCTCTTAACTGAACAATTATCTCAGGGCTGTGTACCTAAACTTAATCTCCATTAACGCAAGGCCGTGTACGTGTGCCTTAATTGCCGTGAATAAACTAACTTGGAACTCTAAATTCAAACAATCAAATCCACTCGGCGTTTGAAGAGCATCTTCGTGTTCTCCTACCCAAGTGTCGCTACGGCAGTGCTGTGTTTTTATGGATGGAGCGAGAAAGAGAGGACCTAAGGATTAGAGCACGACAAAGGATCGACGAAGAAAATGAAGCAAGTCAGAGAAGAGAAGATTCTGCACCGGCCTGTATTAACCCTTTCTTTTTCGTCGGGAAATCCAGTTCTCGCATCAAAGTTTTCACTATTAAGACCAGCGTGTTGTTTCTAGCTCTGGTAATTTGGACAATATAGTTTTCGACCCGTCTGAAGTCGGTCCTTGTCTTTTATTTACGACTGAATAAAACGGGAGGGGAGCTCAAGTGACTGCAATGAGAGTGTCTATTATGAGCTTCTTATAGAACCTCACAGAAAAACAGAGTTTTTGCGACCGAAAGCGTAGGCTATTAAGCAAACATATCGATTATCGCGTGGATGTTTTCATGCACGGGTCTTCTAGTTATATAATAACAATTAGATTGTTCAACTAGATGCTTCAGTAACGTGGTCACTTTTCTTTGCACTTTGCAATGTAGTTAACCCTAAGCAATGGGGGAAAGCCTACCCCCCCTCCGCATTCGCGGGCTACGAGCCAATTTATTATGCATTTGCTTGCATTGCAGCAGAGACAATTCATGCACTTCATTCCATTGTAGCTGAGACCATTCATGCACTTCATTCTACTGTATCTGACACAATTCCTGCACTTCATTCTATTGTAGCTGAGACAATTGATGCACTTCATTCTACTGTATCTGACACAATTCCTGCACTTCATTCTATGATAGCTGAGACAATTGATGCACTTCATTCCATTGTAGCTGAGACAATTCATGCACTTCATTCTATTGTAGCTGAGACAATTGATGCACTTCATTCCATTGTAGCTGAGACACTTCATGCACTTCGTTGTTTTGTAGCTGAGACAATTCATGCAATTCCTTGTATTGTAGCTGGGACAATTCATGCATTTCATTGTCAAGTAGAGCAGCAGATATGCACCTCTGACCAGTCACGTCCGATATAATGGTCGACACATCTTCTGGTATAGAGCGACATTTACACAGAGCAAGCACCACCTCACTAAAATAATAATTATGATAAAATCTAGAGGTCTATTTGCATTGGCGATGCTATAATGTCTATGCGGCTTCTGCTACGTTGCTTGACTGGCACCATCTTGAGTGGCACTCAGAGCCACACAGCTAGCTGCTAAGGCAATAGTAGGCACGCATTAGTAGGCAAGTCAGTTGGATCTAAGAAGCTGGGAGGACAGCAAGGGAGCGCTCGCTGACTGCAAACCGGTTGTGGTAGTAACCAGGCACACTACGTCTTTCTACGTACGCTAAGTCCAAGGTTAGTCACTAAGGAAACTGTGCTGTGAACAAGTCCCATAAGGTTCTTCTTGTAATGCGTGCAGCGTTAAGCCTCTAACTCTCTTCAGTAGTATATTACAGAGTTGCTACATGGGAAATATTTTTGTAGTAGCACGGTAGCTGTATTTCATTACTTTTCTAGTACTACATGTTTGAATTTCTTTGGCAGTAAACAAGGTAGCTAGCTATATTTGAGTTACTCCTGTTGTAACACATATTTCAGCTTCTTTTGTTGTAGCACGGTAGCTATTTTTGTGTAGTCTTGTACAGCAACACATGTTTGAGTTACCTATGCAATAATAACAATGCTACATTTGAGTTCTTTTAGCACAGGATGCTATGTGAGTTACGAGGTTCATGCGTAGGTATACTGAAAGCGTCTAGTGAAAAGATAATGGTAATTAATGCTAAAAAAATATTATTAGCATGGAGCACTCCACAATACAGCATTATGCACCAGTAATTACAGGTTTGCTATCATGTTTCAGAATCAGTCAATGATAGTGATAACTTTGTGCCGGTAAATCTGTGCGAATTATCACTGTTTTGTCAAATCATTCTGTGACCACGACTGACTTTAAATTGGTAGTGGATGAGCATAACATTTTTTTAGGGCTACCATAATTTTATTTTCAGTATTTTTTATTGTAATCCAACTCATCGCTCTCGAACATATTGAAAAGTTTTAGTAGAATGAAGCATTAAATCTTAAACGAAGTATACTCTGTCTTCATCGCTTAACTTGAATGATTGTGTTGTATCTGAAACATTAGAGGCTTCTACCGATTGACATGGAAGTGTTGCTCTGTTGTATGCCTCGTGAAAGGTGTTATCTGCAAATTTTTTCATGAGTCATAGGATGACGAAACTGACATTACTATACTGTGGAAAGTCATCCTATGGTTCATGAAAGAATTGACCAGGGTGCCAACACACAACTTCTGTCGGCGCTAGTAATAACGGTAATATAATCTATTTCTCCAACGTGTTCAGGTATTCTTTTTTTAATACTAGCCCAATAGGTACAATACTTATATGATAAAACACAGAGTGGCAATCAGATAATGGTATCAAATTTGCATATGGCTTTGCCATAGACCGCAACGGTACTTGACTCTAAGAACCAAAAGTGGCCTCAGACGCTGGTGGCCTAAATGAAACAAATGGGAGTTTCTCAAGAGCTATCATGAATATGTCCAGACACGGTCATGCAGGCAAGCGTCCAAGTACGTCCCCGCCGTATCCAAGATACCTTCTTCGCAAGAAAAATGTTTGGGTATCTTGGAATGAAAATCCCACTTTTCCGTTGCCGAATTTTTGGCCGCCAGTGATAGACCTAACAGTCAAGTACTGTTGCGGTCTATGGCATTACAGTAGAGCTCATATATCAGTGTAACTGCAGTCAACAGCCATTTCAACTAATCCGATTACTTTGCTGCGGCACGGCTTCTTCTTCCGAAAGTTAACTACCGAAAAATATGTTGTTGAAAATTTTAGCCCCTGTTGCAGTTTTCCTGTATTGGCCAATAGTAAAATTTCTGCTTTATTTCCTCATTTGAGCGAGTTCAAATTCACAAAAGGTTGTTCTCGTAGGAATGAAGGCCCGATAGTCATAGGCGCCATGTTGTACTTACTCACGGTCACGGCAACCTGATCGGATTAGTTGACTTGGTTCTAGGCTGCTAGCGCCGACAAAAATCGTACGTGGCACCCGGCCTTGCTAACATCCTAGTACGGAACTGGGCACCACTCCCACTGTAGTGTTCAAGAACCGTCACTGATTTAGATACAAGAATCTCGTGTACATTTCTGATTAGTCAAGATAGTGATATCATTTATATTTACCCAACGCTTGGAAGTATTTTTTTTAATACTAGCACCAATGGTAAAAAACTTCCTTCACATAAATTTGTGGCGTTAGACACTTCAATGCACTACCAAGTGTGTCTAACTACACATTTTTGTTAGTCGTTCATCATGGCGCCAGCCATCATCATGGCACCAAGCCTGGCTGAGTTAAGTAACCATGGCACCAAAAGCGGTTTCCCTTTCAGTAGATTTCTAAGTGTGAGGGGCCTCGCTTCTAGTAATTACCTCCGCCAAGGAGGTTATGTTTTCGTCGTGTTTGTTGGTCCGTCTGTCTGTCACAAAGATAACTCAAAAAGTTATTAACCGATTTGGATGAAATTAACAGGGACTGTTAGGTATGTTAGGAGAAACAGATGATTTACTTTTGGTGAAGATATGTCCATCCGTTTGTTTGTTTGTCTGCCTCATTTTTCTCAATGCCGTAACTCAACAAGTTATGAATGGATTTTGATGAAATTAACATGAGTTGTTAGGTATATAACAAAAAAAAAGACCAAATTTTGGTGATGATCCGTTGGTTCATTTGTTCGCTTTTTACTGTTTTTAATTTTATGCTTGTTAGCACAATAACTAAAAAAATAATGAATGGATCTTTATAAAATTTGTAGGGGTTGTTAGTAATGTTAAAAGACATGAATGATTAAATTTTGGTGCAGATCGGTTAGTTCATATGTATGTTTGACTCATGTTTGTCAGAACGTTTGTTAGGAGTATAACTCAAAAAGTTATGAACGGATCTTCAAGAAAATTGCACAAGCCGTTATTATTATCAATAGGCACAAATGATTAGATTTTGGAGTTTATACAAAGAAAATTATGGTTTCAGAGCCAAATTGAATTTTTTACTACCATTGCCTTGCTTGACAGAGGTATGCGCTCTCAGAGTGCTCTAGGTACCTCCGCCAATAAGGTTATGTTTTCGTCTTGTTGTCTGTCTGTCTGTCCGTTTGTCTGTCTGTCACCAAAATAACTCAAAAAGTTATGAACTGATTTGGATGAAATTTACAGGGATTGTTAGGTATGTTAGGAGGAACAGATGATTAAACTTTTGGTGAAGATATGTCTATCCGTTGGTTTGTTTGTTTGTCTGCCTAATTTTTTTCTATGCCGTAACTCAAAAAGTTACGAATGGATTTTGATGAAATTAACATGAGTTGTTAGGTACATAACAAAGAGTAAATGACCAAACCTTGGTCATGATCCGTTTGTTCGTTCGTTCGTTCGTTTGTCACTGTTTTTGATTTTATGCTTGTTAGCACAATAACTAAAAAAAATAATGAATGGATCTTTATGAAATTTATAGGAGTTGTCAGTAATGTTAAAAGACATAAATGATTAAATTTTGGTGCAGATCGGTTTGTTAATTTGTATGTTTGACTCATGTTTGTCATTAGATTTGTTAACAGTATAGCTCAAAAACTTAGGAACGGATCTTCAAGAAAATTGCGCTAGCTAATATTACTATTAAAAGGCACAAATGATTTGACTTTGGAGTTTATACAAAGAAAATTATGATTTCAGAGTCAACTTGAATTTTTTGCTACCGTTACCTCACTTGGCGGAGGTATGCGCTCTCAGAGTGCTCTAGTTTGTTCTATTTTCGAAGTCTCTTTTGGAGGAATTCTTCTGTACCGTACAACATATTTGAGAATAAGTATTTACTCGCCGCAATTACACAAGAAAAACGGAAACCTACCTATGGCACACTTATGTACTAAATGCCCTTATAGGTTTCTGCAACAATTGATAAACCTTTAACGGACCTTACGGATGCACGGAGCACCCTGCCTATCTCTGAAATACAAATTACAGATTCATGGATCACGATTCTTATCTCTAAAGTGTGTACACGCTGCAAATTCAGGAAGAACTACTGAAAAGGAGGTCTTTGAGATCAATCAGAAAATCGATCATTTACGCCTATGCTTATGTATGAAAGGTCATAGGGAATATACAAGAAATGAGAAATCATTTTTAGACTTCACAGATCCATGAAAATAACTTCTTATGCCAAACAAAACAAAGGTCATATCTCTCTCAAATGTATGCTATGTATCACATATTAAGGGCTAATCGAGCTCCCTGAGGTTTTCATTCTTAATATTAACACAGGGATAATATTTACTACTAACATAAGAGAAAATTAGTATTTGGTCGGTAGAGTTTCACTGATACAAGCCCTGCATGTTATTAAGATGATATCGAGAATACTTTTTTTCATTAAGAGAGACGCCGGTTTAACAGAGTTGATGCGAAAAAATACAATGAGAACATGAAATACAGATTGTGTAATTCAATGAACAAGGGTAAAATGTTATGAATTTGTAAACAATGCGTTTATTATCATTATTATTCGAAACGAGCGAGAAGCTGCTAGGATAAAAGCAAGAGCCAAAAAACACAAGGTCCACAACCCCACCCTACGCTCGAAACAGAAGAAGGAAGTGGAAAAAGTGGAGTGTGAAACTTGAGCTAACCATTATTTCCAAGAATGAGAAAGAAATAGACAAAGAAAACACTCCTATTCTGTCTGGCTGCTGTACTCAGCATACCAAGGGCGCAGCACCCTGCGGTATTCTGTCTCAAGCTTAGCACGGGGAGGAAGTAGCATTTAGCCTGTAAATTTACACTGATGGACAGTCAATGTTCACCCAATACTAAAGATATTAAAAATTACATTCTTAAAGTTAACACGGGGGTTTTACACAAGTGGGCAGTTAGGGTTAACCCTTTAGATATTATATAAGTACATAGTACAATTTTGCACGAACATACTATGATAGGTGATAAAAAATGAAGAAATTTAGAAAAAAGTAGATATAGTACAATGCTCATTAATGCGCTTAAGTAGCACAATTCTGTGCACATGTGCAGGTTTACAATTTTTTTGTCCTATGAGTGATAAAAAATAGAAAAATTAAAAATAAAGTAGACATAAATGAGCATCTGATTTTTATATGATGGTCATTAATGCGCATTAAGTAGCACAGTGTTGCACATATATGCTGGTTAAATATTTTTTATCCTACATATGATAGAAAATAAAAAATTAGAAATGAAACAGACGTACTTATTACAGTTTGAAATACGGTGCGCGTTGCGAATTTTAGTCAACTCTTTGACTGTGACTCGGCTATACATACGTGACGGTGAAGAGCTTATCTGTAAATCATGTACATAAAGGACCATCAAGGAAGAAAGTTAGAAGAACAATTAGAAGATATAGACTAGTTGAGATTTCTGTCATGGGTGAGATACTGTCTGTCGTGCTTGCCTCGCAAATTTTAGCACAATTATTGGGACCTCTCAAAGTGCGACAGCGCCATCCTGGTGAACTGATTATACACAGTGGCATCATGGATTGACTGTATTAATTGCATTGGGAAGCTCATTCCTAAGCTTAGCGCCAGAAATAGAGAGTGCTCGTGTACCAGCCCCGGCGGTACAGGCGTCAAACTCGCCATGCGCTTAGTACGTTTGCGACTACTCAGTGTACGGTCATGGATGTGCGTGCGGGCGGCGTTCAAGTTCGGTTGTTGTTCTGCTCGCTGTATCGTAGAATAGCTTAGGTTAGGTAAGGTTAGGTTAGGCTAGGTTAGGTTAGGTTAGGCTAGGTTAGGTTAGGTTAAGTTAGGTAAGGTTTGGTTAGGATAGGTTAGGTAGTGCCTCTGGTGTTAGTGACGCGGCAAAAAAGCTTATTTGAGCACGCACAGTGATGAACGTACGCAGAATGTCTAGTTTGACGCCAGTGCGTCCCGGAGATGCCCTCGCTAAGGAAATCGTTCCATAGGCCAAAACATGAGAAGAAAAGAGAAGAGTGTTCGGGTTTTAATTTTATTTATGATTAAGAACACATCTCTTCTGCTCCACTACGACATTGTTTTCACTCAGTGGCAAAGAGGGTTTATGTGTACCACACGAACGATTGAGAATTTATGAATTTGTGCACACAGTAATACATTAAGTACTTACAGCCATGACGACCAGGGATGGATGGTACAGGCCAGCTGGGGCCATTGAGAAGATGTGTGACACAATGTACAGGGAACATGACGGGTCCCTCGTGACAAGCTATGTCCTGCGCCTTGCCACCTCTCGCGTGCTCACCGAAGACGACATGAAAAAAGTTTTCACTCACCTTTTCAGGTTGGTGACACTTGCTGACTACTTGCTACCCTAAACTGTACGATTACGTTTCGGCATCACTCCATTCACGGTACCAATTAAAGAGGATGCGTTATCAAAATTATATATATTCCTTGGAGCTAGCATTGAGCAAAGTACACATTTCCTCTACAAGATTGTCATATATACAATAGGTACATAACTGTAGTATTGCGCCTCGCAAAAAAATGTATAGTGCTATTAATTTTTTATTTCAAATTTGATTCAGGAAGACGATTAATTTGAGAATGGTGCTGGCGGACCGGGAGGACGAGCTGTGGCTGCGAGAGATGCAGGAGCCTGACTTGGATTTCATGGTTAGTTTTTCCAAAACTTACCTGCACGCGATAGAGAGCTGCCGTTTTTAAGATTCTTATGCTGAAATATTAAAAATAAAAATTATTCACTATTTTCATTCAAATCGATGTCTTGCTGTAAGTTGGAATAATTTACATAAATGTCGCTTGACGTAAAACTCAATTTCATGTCGTTCCAAGAAAAATCCTATGTACGGACTTATTATTTAAGAAACTAGAACATGGCTCAAAATACATGCACTGTTGAACATTTCTCACCAATGTCAGGTGCGAATAAGGTATTGTATATATGAATGATGAAAAGNCGTTCCAAGAAAAATCCTATGTACGGACTTATTATTTAAGAAACTAGAACATGGCTCAAAATACATGCACTGTTGAACATTTCTCACCAATGTCAGGTGCGAATAAGGTATTGTATATATGAATGATGAAAAGTTTTAAACATGAAATATTCATTGTTAATGGGATTGTTATTTTGTTCTGCCTGAAGACGGGGAGCTGAATGTGTGGGTTTTGCAAGCGGTAAACCTGTTATACTGGATATTCCTAAATGTTGGTCAATGCGGGCTTTGTAATGCTGCCCAGTGCTGCCCACATACGAAGCCTAGCTACTTTTGCATAGGTACTTGTAGAAAACACCGGGCAGTAGAGGTCTGGGAGGTTTGTCTTGAAATTTAAAGTGGGATCCTATGGTAAATGTGTTTTTCTAAGAGAACCTAAAATTTAAATGCGGGTAGGCTTCAGAGGGGATAATTTTCAGAGAGCTGACTGTAGCGACGGTGGTTTTACTGTATGCTATGGAAAGGAATGAAAAAAAAAATCTTATTTACGAACAGTAGGTTTAGTAGAACCGGGATCGAATAGCTTGTCTAGATTATGTTTGCAGTAATGATCTTACGGATGGTGTGGATAACCGTTATTCTTGAAGAAAGTTCAAAGAAAGTTTATTTTATTTGAAAGTGCTAGGTTGGAGGAAAATGAATGATATGCTCTAAAGTCTGAGCAGCAAAATTTTGATTGCATTTATTTTAAATTGATCATAGCAGTTACCGAAGAAGTTAGTTCCACGACCTGAAAAACTTCCCTGTTTACTATTTTACCCATAGATGAAACAATAGATATTATATGAAGCAAAATCTTTGATAACACTGACTCATTCCACAACATGGACCAACCCATCTTCAGAAGTTTGCTCAATATAGCCATTATAGGTTAATCTTTTATTTTCAAGTAAAGGCTATACAAGCAAATAGAAGAAGTGTCTATGTGATCCCCGATCGGTCCTTCGCTAGTTAATATCTTTTTATGCCATCACGAAGCAAAGTTGTTTAACGACCACCCGAGTAATTTCAAACGCATCCACTATAAACGCTACGTAGACAAGACAATCTTTATCTTCAAAGACCCAACTGAATCAGGCCTATTTCTACAATATTTAAATTGTAAACATGCCAACATGTTTCACTTCTGAGAACAAATCAAATACTTCCATAGCATTTTTAACCATCTTAGTCGCAATTCAGGACTCAACACTAGCATATCGTTTATCTTCATCCTACCTGGCACTTTCAAAGGAAATAGATTTTTTCGAAAATTCTTCAAGATTAACTGTTATCCACATCGTCTGTTTCATCATCACTGCAAACTGTTTCTAGACAAACTATTCGATCGCGGTATTACTAAACCTACTGTTCGTAAATTAAATTTTTTCCAATCCCTTCGATACTCCAGCAAAACAACCGTCGTTGCAGTCAACTCTCTGAAAACTTTCCTCTCCGAAGCCAACCCGCGTATAAATGTTAGGTTCCTTGAAAAAACCCAATTACCATACGATCCCAGTTTAAATTTAAAGACAAACCTCCCACACTTCTATTGTCCGGTGTTGTCTACAGGTACCAATGCAGAAGCTTCCAGGCTTCGAATGTGGGCAGCCCTTTACAGCATTACAATGCTCGCATTGCCCAACATTTAGGTATATCCAGTAGAACAGGTTTCCCACTTACAAAGCCCACACATTTAGCTCCCCGTCTTTATGCAGAACAAAACAACCATCTCATTAGCTGGAAAGATTTCTCCATCATCGACTTTGGCAACCCAATAGAACTCAACAACTTTAAAAACTCTTTACATCCATAAAACTAATCCCAGCCTCACCATAACGACTACAGCTGTTGCTCTCACTACAATCCACAGCTGACGTTTTTCCTCCAACTGTACATTCCTTCTACCAAAGCGGTTCCCTAATCGTCCAACTGTACAAACATTGACATTAGAACGCCCTAAGATTAACCCGGTAAATCCCCTTTTATGGTCCGCTAGCTGGTTCGCCACAGCCTTTTCGAGTAGTTTTGAGAGCAGAAGGCTTATCGGCCTGTAGTTCCCGGGTGTCTCTTGCTCCCCCGACTTATGAAATGGTTTTATGATAGATTGCTTCCAGGAGTTAGAAAATGTTCAAGTTATAATTGAAGTGTTTATGATATGCAGAAGGAAAGGACCTATAACGGAAAATGCATCTTTAACGTAGGTGATAGATATAGTGTCATGATCGGTCGCCTTGGTGTTTTTCAGGGAACACAGAATATCTCTGAGGTTACTGACAGTGTTTATTGGTCTTGGTCGACATGGAAGGTCGTGTTCCCTTTCAGGAAGCTGCCTTGTATCATGATGCAACAAGTGCTTCCTAGATTGTTGAGTGATTCTCTGTTACTGTATCATGCATGAGATACCTTATGCAATCATTCAGAACACATTTAAGCACATTTAGAAGGGTAAATCTTACACAGTCACAACATGAGGTAAATACCTTGGCTCAGATTTAACATACAAGCTTGCTAAGCCAGCCCGTATTGTCTCTCATAGTTACCACTTGTAAGTTCATTTACGATGCTCAAGCACCCAATGGTGCGTGGGGCCTGTCACATAAACAGGTGGCCACGAACTAGAAAAATACAGGAATACACTCAGCCTTGACCTGCAGACATGATTGGCATTGAATAACTTGTTCTCACACAAAAACAATTATAACTAGAGCACTCTGAGAGCGCATACCTCCGCCAAGCGAGGCAACGGTTGCAAAAAATTCATATTGGCTGTGAAACCATAATTTTCTTTGTATAAAGTCAAAAATCTAATCATTTGTGTCATTTGATAGTAATAACAGCTTGCGCTATTTTGTTGAAGATCCGTTCATAACTTTTTGAGTTATATACTGCTAACAAACGTCATGACAAACATGAGTCAAACATACAAATGAACAAACCGATCTGCACCAAAATTTATTAATTTATGTCTTTCAACATTACTAACATCCCCTATAAATTTCATTAAGATCAATTTATTATTTCTTTAGTTGTTGTGCTAACATATATAAAATTAAAAACAGTGACAAATGAACGAACTAACGAAGATTTTGCCATTTACTCTTCATAATATACCTAACAATTCATGTAAATTTCACTAAAATCTGTCAATAATTTTTGAGTTATAGCATTGAGAAAAATGAGGCAAACAAACAAACAAACGGATGGACAGATCTTCACTAAAAGTTAATCATCTGTTCCTCCTAACATACCTAACAATCCCTGTAAATTTCGTTGAAATCAGTTCGTAACTTTTTGAGTCATTTTGATGATAGGAAAACAGTCAGGAAGACAGATAGAAAAACAGACAGAGAGACATAGAAACAAACAAATCCGACGAAAACGCATCCTCCTTGGTGGAAGTAATAATCTAGATGCTGCTGTCACAAGGGCAAAGAGGTCTGTAAATCCCTCTATCAGTCACATTTTTACCTTTCTAAAAATCTAAATAATTAAATTTTGATCTTATGTTAAGTTAAAAAAGTAATGAAAACACAAATTTTCAATCATAAATGCATTGTATTGTATGGGCAACAACGCACACAATAGCTGGAAAGTAATTTTAACAACGAGAAGTGCCCCTCTTTCCCCAATAGTGCCCAATCTTGCTCCTGTCCCACGCCGTTCGTGGCGGCGTCCGTAATCAGAACTTAGAAATTAGTATGTCAGAACCAGCAACTACTGACCATCAAGATAGGATTGTTGAACTGCGGTTTTGTAAGTGAGGGAAATAATTATCTTAATAATCTGTGATCACTTCTCTTCTCATGCTCCAGACCCTGGACTCAGCTGACGCCAACGAAGTGTTTCAAAGCATGTCACGCTATCGCTTCAGAGAAGAAGGTCCAATTTGGGCGGTGAGATTCCTACCAAAGGCGTCAGAAAAAGACGACTTCTTCCGTTCAACCGTTTTCGAAAGCACTGATGAAACACTGAACCGGTTGCCCCACATCAGCCACGTAGTAGTCTGTTATCATCACGGCATCAGCGATGGTTCCACTGCAGCCCGGGTCATCCAGTACATCCTCACTCTCATTAACTCCGTACTTGCAGGGAACACCATCGACGACACTGAGCAGTTTGCACCACTGATTGATATTGAGAAGAAAAAGGTGATGGTCGCAAAAGTTGAAGAAAAGTTAATCGAAAATCCAGAACTTATTCAAGCTCGTTCTCGGGTGGTTGAAAAGTGCATGACAGAAACACTATTGCATAAAGCATATCCGCAACCTTCCAAAAGGTCTCCCACAGTTGTCTGCATCCCTCGCATTTTGGACTCCACTACCACTGCCAAATTTCTTGCTAGGTGTAAGATGGAAGGCCTTACATTCCATACTGGTTTCTGCAGCGTCTTCAATGCTTGCTTCGTTCAACTACTCCAAGATGGAAATATACTTCAAGATGCTTACACCATTTCAGGACTTCACCCCGTGGATGAGCGCGGATCCTGCAATGACGCACCCAACGCGTTGGGACCTGGCTTTGGTATATTCACTGTAACAAGCGACGTACCTAAAGACATCATGTCTAATTTCTGGATGCACGCTAAAGCATATCATGCAGAATTTAAGGAACAGCTAAAGTGGGAGGCAAACTTCGAGTTAGGAGTTTTGGAGAAGCTCACTGGCAGAAAGTTCTTGTCGTTCTTAGATCCCAAAGGAACAGACTCCCCAATACCGCTTCTCATGACCTACTGCATTACTAATATGAGAGATGCAAATAAATTGATTCCAAACTCGGAGGAAAATGTATCTCTACTGTNTGGAACAGTGCAATCGAAACTTTCAATGGTCAGCTCTCTCACTCATTTAATTACAACACGCAGTTGATGGATGCAACAGTGGCAACCAAATTCCTTGATATGATATTTCCAACGATGAAAAAAGTAATAGATTTGCCGTAAGAATAGTTGATCCACCTAATGACAATCTCGTTGCCTAATCTCACAGGCACCATCAACGATAGCATTTACGTTAAGTTTGGTTATAAATTCTATACGAATAATCTGTGTAAAGGGTGACAGCAGCGTAGTTCCTCACAATAATGAGACGGAATGTTTTTTAGAACCATTGCATCTGCTAGTTTCCATCAGCTCAGTGAGAAATTTAAGAGAATAATAACTAATGTTATAATATAGTTTGGCCGTAATCGTACTCCAGTTCTGAAGTATAAGGTTTGGTTTTAATGATTTTTACCCAATATAACGCAGTGCAAAAAGAACCATTGAACGAGGTCCTATAATACAACGTGCTCTAGAATGTAGTGCTTTATTTTGGTGTGAAAAAGTGTCTGATTTATGAGGAGGCAAATGCAGCGCCAAGCTTATCAGCCACCCTAATTTTATGCATGCAGATGTGCAAAATGCTCTAAGACTCCTAGTCATATTAGGCCTTCTTGTCACCTATTATCAATAAATTGTAATAATCACAGAATAAATCAACAACATTTTTTTAAAATTAGAGCACTCTGGGACCGCATATCTCCGCCAACCGAGGAAAGAAACTATAATTTTCTTTGTATAGACTCCAAAATCTAATCATTTGTGCCTTTTGATAATAATAACAGCTTGTGCGATTTTCTTGAAGATCCGTTCATAACTTTTTGAGTTATACTGCTAACAAACGTTAAGACAAACATGAGTCAAACATACGAACGAACAAACCGATCTGCACCACAATTTGATCATGTATGCTCTTTAACATTATTAACAACCCTTATAAATTTCATAAGGATCCATTCATTATTTTTTGAGTTATTGTGCTAACAAGCTTAAAATTAAATACAGTGACAAACGAGCGAACGAACAAACAAGCGGATCATCCAAAATTTGGTCACTTACTCTTTGTTATTTACCTAATAACTCATGTTAACTTCATCAAAATCTATCCTTAACTTTTTGAGTTATGACTTTGAGTAAAATGAGGCAGCCAAACAAATGCACAAACGGATAGACATATCTTCAGCAAAAGTTAATCATCTGGTCCTCCTAACATACTTAACAATCCCTGTAAATTTCGTCTAAATCGGTTCATAACTTTTTGAGTTACCTCGGTGACAGACAGGCAGACTGACAGGCAAACACGACGAAAACATAACCTCCTTGGCGGAGGTAATAATTCTGCTTGAGGCTCTGTCCGTCGATACGTCCACAGTTCACTTACTAGATAGTTATGTCCGATCTAAGCGCATATAGAAGAAGACCACTGAGAGAAGTACCTCCGAGGAGAGAGACTGCGACATATTTTTTTTGTCTTTATATCTCTATCATGATGTACAAGTACGAATCCTTTGCTGGTAGAAGATTTGTGAAGTCCATCGTCGATATCAAAGTGCCTATAGATAGGTTGTACGAGTTGACTTAGGATTGACGGACTACGTTAAGCCCGCTACAAACGAGTCGAAACACGAAAGCGCTTCACGTTCTTGGTACAAATTTTCTCTGCGCATGATATCAGCTTAATCTATGAACACATACGCATTCCAAATAGGGGCCAGTTTCAACTGAAGCTCAGTAGAAATTAAGACAAATTCAAAACTGAGCAACGAGCCCTCTCTGTGGCGGAATAGCTACCGCGGGGGCTCGGAGTTTAAGCAATTTTCGAACACAATAATATTAGACAAGTTGAAGCTGCATCCCCGGCAGCGAAATTGGAAGGGTAGGGAGAAACACTCACGTGTGCAGCAGACTTGAGGTTAGACGCACTTCGTCAGGAAAAGTGACGGGTGCTGCGTATAGGGTAGGTAAGGGTAGAAGAGCTGCAGCAGGTCAACGTACAATAAGATAGAATAGCTTAGCTAAAGATGGCTAGATTTTATATAGTGAGAATATTAACTAACCGTGGAGTTTCCACGGGTCGCGCTAGTGAATATTTTATGTATAAAACCTTTCTTAACCTATAGTAGCGTGGAACCACTCGGTATATATATTCGAATGTATGTTTGTTTGTTTGTCTCTCTGTGGGTCTTACTCGAGGATAACTCAAAACGTCATGGAGAGATCTTCATGAATATACAGGGTGTCATGACCAAGGCCTGGGCTGCAAACGCATCGTCCATGACGAAGCACATTGTCGTTCTGTGACATCCTATTGTCAGTAAGACAATTTTTACATTTTTATGTACAATACCTTCTACGCTCGCGACATTTACGACATATATGTATTTAATGTAGCTTGTATTTCAAACCATGTTTCAATTTCCTAAATAATGAATAAGTCCGTACACAACATTTTGTTTTAAAGACGTGATGTTAAGTTTTACGTCAGGCAACATTTATGCGAACTTGCGGGGCCCGCGGAAATTCCACGGTTAGTTTAATCTTCTCACTGCGACTGAAGAAACTGGCCGAGGCTGTTGTACATTATTGTATAGCTATTGCAGCAAACAAAGCAGAAAAATTATGGGCTACTAATCAATATTCACGGGTCCCGTAACTGTGCAAGATTTACCGGGAAAAAATTGAAACGTGTAAGATTATTGAGGGCGAAATTATCTGTAATTTGTGGGAAAGAGCGCTTAGAAAAGACGTGCAAATACGCGGGAGAACAGTCCAAGAAGTGCCGTCGTACATACTTCTATGTCTTTATCAAGACACAAATGTGAACTCTTTGCTGGCAGAACAAATGTAACATGCACAGAATAATAAGAGAGATTAGACGAGGTGTAATGTTGACGGACTGCGTAACGGTATCCAGGGTTAAGTGGCAGACATTACTGTAGGTTAGACGGGGTGAGTTAAATTAAAAGCGCTGCCTCAAACAAACTAAGGTAAGTGAAAACATTAATTAACCCTGGAATTTTCACGGGCCCTGCTTCTTAGTTTTTAAGCTGCTACTGTTCGTAGAAGATTTTCTGTCTGACTTGGAGCATATTTTCTCACTACGAATGCGTGGTCGGGTTTGAGATAGCACTGAAGGAATTGCATTTGTTTCTGTGGAATTTTCACAGGTTCCAGCTAGCATTTGCAGTATATAAAAATAACCGCACGTTGTGAAATATCATTCAGTAGATATATTAACAAGCATATAGGGAGTATTATTTTCTACCTCATCCGAATGCTACAAGCGTTCACCGCACCCATACTTACGGAAAGTTTGCAATTTGCGAACAGCGAGTAACTATGGTGCCAAATGCCTGGCGCCACGCTGATATGGTTGCATTGCTAATTTACCTCTTTCAGTAACTCAAGCTTGCAGGCTAAAGTTGGTAGGATCAATACGCGAAGAACATTACAGCACTTGAATATGTCAATACACTTGCATGATCCCTACAGTACCTAAAATTCAAGTTATGATTGTCTTCAAAGTCTGTTAGCTTTGCTTGTGCTTCTCGTATGTACTCTATACGTTTTAATAACATTAGCTTTGTGCCAAGAACCACAGCCAAAAAACTTTGGTTGGTACTCTAATGCCTATAGGGACACACTAGGCATTATGCAGACGACTTGATGCTTGGCTGCGAGCTAGAACTTCATTTATGCCACGGTATCTATGCTACCGATTTTAAGTACCGGCTTTGCAAAAGTCATGACCTGTTTTAATAATTTGCCATCCAAAGTTCGTAAAAGCTTTGTTTATCAGTACTATATAATAATTCACGTCGTGTTTTTATTTATTTATTTATTTATATATTTATATCTTTCCTGTCACGCTCTATGGGAATAAGATAGGAGAAAATTCAGGTGCCGATGACGGTATCTTGGATA
>LQNS02278101.1:9927328-9946254 GCA_001587735.2 Parhyale hawaiensis | reverse complement strand
CGGTATAGAGCGCATCACTGATCACTTGCGGAATGCGGATGCCCCAGCTCACCGACACTCAGCATGGCTTCCAAAGTAGAAGAAGCTACTCAACTAAATTACTGGACTTCTTATCGAAAGTTACGAAAATTAGAGATGAAGATATGCGTGTGGAACTCGTTTCCAAATGCTTTTGACGAAGTCCCCCATAAACGGTTGATGAAGAAATTGGAAGCCCATAACATCCAGGAAAACTATTCACGCTGGATTCGGGCATGGCATCAGCGAGTAAAACTACAATGAGAGATGAGCGACTGGGCGCTGGTCATATCTGGGATTCCACAAGGTAGCGTGCTTGACCTTCTGTTGATAATTTATTTGAATTATTAGTGGCCCGAGCCGTCATTATAAATGACGGCAGAAAATGAGTACTTAAGAGAAATCTACGTTGTCTCTTGCGCCGGGCTTCTTAAATGAAAATTCAGCATTCTGCATAAAACATTGTATATGTATATACAGTATTATATGGTACGGCCAAGTGGCATTTCCCGTAGCACCTTTGAACATGTCTAAACATGGTCATACAGGTGAGCTCAGGTCCCTCTGCTAGAGTTTCCGAGTGCGATTTTCGCATCCAAGATACCGTCTCCGGCACTTGAATTTCTTCCTATCATATATTCCCATAGAGCGTGGCGGGAAATATATAAATATATTTACAAAAAAATAAATAAGTAAATAAAAACACGATATGAATTATTATATAGTACTGATCTTTCTCTGAAAATCTGCAGTAAAATCAGTGAATTTGCAGATGACACTTAACTGTGTCATCCTGCCAGTAAAAAGCTGCTCCAACAAGACCTTCACCACGTTATGGAATGGAGCACCACGTGGCTGATGAACTTTAATGTCAACAAATGTTCAGTAATAGAAGTAGAGCCGAAGCACTCTTCAACCCGATTGAAAATGAATGGGACAGAATTGGCAGCTGTCACCTAACAACTTGTCTTGGAAATAACTATTACAAACAAAGTACAACACAGCAAATTGAAAAAAATGTGAAAATGGCAAGCGGACTACTGGGATTCATTACCTTCCAGGAATTTCGAGCACAAATTCTAGGGCATAATTATTCCATTGTGCAAAGCACTAGTGCACCCGCAATCAAAATTTGCGGTTCAATTCTGGTCATCACATCAGTGCGGGGATAGAAATAAAATGGAGAATCCAACGCAGTGGAACAAAATTGATACCTCAGCTGCGACACTAGCCGTAGAAGTGTCGCGTACAGGAAGTGGGCCTCATCTCTCTCGAGCAAAGATGACTCAGAGGTAACTAATGGATACCTTCAAGTACTTTGATGTCTTCAACGACGAGCCTAAAATGGGATTTTTTATACATACGTTAATGATTCACGGGTGCAGCGGACCTTGCGTGCTGCACTGTTGTGTTGAGGGTCCCGGGTGCAACGCCCAAGCAAGGCGAGCGATCTTTGTGAATGACGATTGACTCGCTGAACCAGCAAGCTTGCTTGGTGTGCATAGCTACCGCGGGAGTGCTTATCTTAGGGTGGGGGGGCGGCTCGTTGAACCTTTCGCTAAATGCGGCATAGTTCTTAGCGACCAATGATCGGCTGCAACTGTTCTTACTCCTCTGGGGTCAGTTGGACTATGCCTGCCGCAGGTACCAGTGCGTGTAAGTTTCCCAGTAGAGGGTGCAGTCAAAGTTGACTTTGCCTTTACCTTTACTTTGGAAATAATGGCCAAATACTAGAACATAAAGCTCGAAGGATTACCTTAAGCCAGCAGATTTTTAAATATTTCATGGCGAACATCTCGAATAGACTCCCCTCCAAAGGTGTCGGTGCGGAGACAGTCAACGCGTTCAAAAATCGTCTTGACAAACATTGGGTGAGATACCCTCTACAGCTCCGAACACTCCCTCCCCTCCAGGAGTCACAAACTCGCAAACAGCCACAGTTTGGGAGGCCACTTAATCCATAATCTTTTCTTTCCTTCTCCAACTAATCTAACGACCCCAGAATACGCGGATCTGCAGCAATAATTCGTACTTGTAAGATCGTCTTTCTTGTTGATATATTTTTTTCTCAGACAACTAATGACTGACATCATGGTAATAGCTCACAGTTTGGCCGGTCGTAAGTCCCGGCAGCTGGGCCAAGTGACCCATCTGTTGCCGGCTATCTAAACTGCTCAGTAAGGCTGCCGCCACACCGACGAAACAAGCGACGTGCAACGCGACAAATTTGATGCAAGATAAAATGTAACGGAGGCTACAACAGTCTGCTGCCCCCACCGCCGCAACTGCGATGCCTCGCGACATCCGTGCATTGCTGCAACACGACTGCCGTAAAAATCGCATTGCATCGCTTGTTGCTCCGGTCTGTCCCCGGCCTAAGTACGATGACGGTGTCGTGACCGTAACTATAACTTCAAGTGCTTGAACATCGTAGTAAAATTCCTAAAAATTAGGTGTACCGAAAAGTCCTCTTCCGATTTTTGTAAGGAATAATATTTGAAAAAAGGTTAATATTCGTCTTATCCCCCACCCGAGTTATTGGACAAGAAAGTGATATTTAGCATAATTGAGGCGTGCTGAAAACGAAAATGACATCCAACCTATACTAACCAGCCCGATATTATGTAGGGGTTTATGCCTAACTACCCGACAGTACGGTCTCAAGTGGGGCGAATTTGGCTCCTACGCATACGTGTGTAACCAACCTAACCTGAAGCAGCACCGCGCTCCGACCAATTAAGAAGCTGAAAATTTGATAAAAACAAAACAGAATTTCCACAAATAAAGACCTATATATTCTGAATCAGTAATTTTCAACAAATCACAATATATTAATATAATTCTGAAGTTCAGGTGGGAGATAAGACGAATATTAGCCGAAAAAAATATATATATTACTGAGAATTTTTTTTTGTTCAGCAAAATGGTCACCATCATTAGATATAGCTTTTGTCCATCTACTTTAGAGCTTTTTAATCTCCCTTACAAATCATAACATCTATGGAAAAAAGAAGGAAAGGAAGAAATTAAATTCCGCTTCAACCCCTTGAACATTTATGAATCTTTTTCCACTGATGAAATGCTCTCAAGAACGGAAAAGGGGAAATTTGATGGAGCAAGGTCCGGCGAGTAGTACAGATGGGCCTTCAGTGGCAAGCTCTTCACCTAGAAATATCATTAGGTAGATGCGTTTTGCACACCTAGCAGGCACATCTCAAAAAACTCAAAATCCTCGTGTAAATTGATTCGCAAGTTGACTTTATTCTTAGAAGACGACGATTTTTTTTTCAGTGTTGAACAATGGCATCAATGTCAAAACGATCATGACGGTTGGTTTCTCATCCAGAAAAGTACTACCATGGAATTCACTGCCGAGATCAGGCTTCTGTCGTGTCAGTCTGAAGGTGTTCCAGTGAGCTGTGAATGTTTTCTTGAGGGATAAACTGCGCACATTATTGTACCATCTCCTTGTGTGCTCTAAATAACGCTAACCGACTGATTAGCAGAGCTTTGGTTGTTGTCGGGTGATTTATTGCTTCGTTTAGGTTAGTACCCGTCTGTTGATGTCCTGGTAAGGAGCATTAATGATATAATAACATTAAGATCGTTCAACTTGATACTATAATAAAGTGGTTGCTTTTATTTTTGCAATGTAGTTCACCCTAAGCATTGTGGGAAGCGTTTCCCCTACATTGTCGGTAACGAGCCAATTTATGCATTTGCTTGCATTATGGCTGAGATAATACATGCATTTCATTGTACTGTAACGGAGACAATTCATACATTTCGATGTTTTGTTGCTGAGGCAGCTCATGCAATTCCTCGCATTATTTAGCTGGGGCAATTCATGCATTTCTTTGTATTGTACCAGAATCGCAAGGCGAGTAAAGCTGCAAAAACGCACCTCTGACTAGTTGCGTCCGATAATCGCAGCCACATCCGCTGAAAGAGAGACATCCATGCAGAGCAAGAACCGGTTTACCACAATAATGTGCATTGCGGTTGCTATAGTGTCTCGGGGCCTCTGTTAGGTTGCACTCAAGTCTCTCAGCTAGGCAAGTCAGTTGCATCTACGAAGCTACGAGAATAGCAAGTGAGTGCTCGCTGACCAGTCACCAGGCGCAGTCACCAGGCGTAGTCACCAGGCGCAGTTCGTTTACCTACGCTACGTCCAAGGTTAGTCACTGAGAAAAATGAGCTGCGAACGACTCCCATAAGACATTGTTGAGCTTTCTTTTCAATAACAAGTTAGCTATATTAGAGTTAGTCTTGCATAGTAACACACGTTTGAGTTACCTATGCAATATTAGGATTTCTACATTTGAGTTCCTTTAGCTATACACGGGTTGATATGTGAGTACAAGGTCCAGAGACAATGTTAATGAATGCTAAAAAAATTATTAACATGGAGCACTGCACAATCCAGCATTGCACATCAATAATTACAGGTTTGCCATCATGTTCCAGAATCAGTCAAAGATAACTGATAAGTTTAAATTGCGAATAATCAGAGTTTTGTAGATTCATTCCATGACCACGACTGACTTTAAATTAGTGTTGATTGAGCATAACATTTCTGTGGCGCTACTATGGTTTTATTTTCAGTACAACAGTGCCCGCGCTGTAAAAAATGACATCGAAAAATTGGTCATTCTATGTCTTTATTGATCATAATTTTATTTTTGGGCCACAGTAGATATTGTCTCCTAATAAATACTAAACTCTGTATCCAGGATACTGACTCTATGATATAGCTCATACG
Organism: Parhyale hawaiensis; assembly: GCA_001587735.2. NCBI lineage: Eukaryota > Metazoa > Arthropoda > Malacostraca > Amphipoda > Hyalidae > Parhyale > Parhyale hawaiensis. Next base: position 9,941,474 of record LQNS02278101.1, on the reverse strand, counting down.
TTTTTCTTCAAGTGAAATGTTCTGTTGAACGAAGCACCCAAACTGGAGAACTTATTTGCTGCCAAAACCCTCATGTTCTTTTCTCGCTTTCTGACCGCTGAAGAAAATCTATCCACTTGCTTCGATTATTCTGCAGCCAATAAGAGCATCAGCGTAAACTCAGGAAAGCTGAAGTTTAGATGAAGAAAACGTCAGAATAGAGTACGACGAATTAAGATGCAACAAAGAGCTTACAGAAGCTGTATGTATCTGTATTGAGTGAACTTCAATGTTGAAAAAGACAAAACTGCATTGAGATATACAGTACCTTTTTTTGTCATCATGTGCAATCTGGCCTATTTTGTACCTATCAGTTTTCAATGACGCGAGCAAAAATATGCTTCGATGTGTGGAAAAAGTGATAAAAATCAGATTCAGTAACCGCGCTAGGAAAAAAGCTCAAGATAGCTTCAATATTTTCATGTCAATAACTGTTTTAAGCAACAAGTGCATTGAGATAAGGGCATAAGGATCCCATTTTCGCCATTTTCTACGACCTGGTCATAGGTCTGTGTACTTTATGTACATGTTACAGGGAGTAAGTGCAATGCCTAACCAATTAGTGACTTGAATTTGTCATGCATTAAATGGATATATTTGTTTTAAGTTATGTTAAGCTAGGCCAGGTTCTATTGGTTTGATTGAGAGTAGTGTTGAAGAGACGCATGCAAGGCTATAATAGTTTACAACGTTTATTTTTTGATGTATTATATGTTCTCAGTTTTTATTTTCGGCTACGTTCTCCGTTATATATTTTCTAACTTGACATAACCCCGCCTAGCCGTACCTAACCTAACCTAGGCTGACGCAACCATTACCATGACGTAACCTATCCTATCTAGCCTTACCATATCTCATGATATCTGACTTAATTAACTGATTTCTAAAACGGCTGAATCATCTCACTTATTGCCTAAGCATTGAGCTGTTCTGCTTATTCATTTTAACATAGACACACATTGTACGTACACACTGATCTCTAGAGATTGGAAATTTTTCGCACATTATGCTTACGACAAATTAGGTTTAAAAAATGTCTAGGCCATCAACTGTACGTTCCAATAAAATCTCAAAAAGTGTCCTTCATGTTCTCATACCCTTGACGATGCACTTGCATTGTACTCACAGTCTCACCCTATCCCTCTGTACTATAAATAATTGAATGGTTGGATGTATGATGAGAGTGTGAAAATGGCAATCAGAGTGCTGGGATTCACCACCAGAAACTTTGAATATAAGTCCAAGGACATCATCGTTCTCTTGTACAAGGTATTAGTGAGGCCACACTTAGAATTTGCTGTTCAATTCTGGTGGCCGCATCTCTGTAAAGATATCGATAACATGGAAAGAGTCCAACGCAGAGCAGCGAAACTGATACCTCAGCTGAGAAACAAGTCGTATGAACGTAGCCTAAAAGAACTGGGTCTGATCTCTCTCGAGCAAAGACGACTCAGGGGCAACTTATAGAAACATTCAATCACTTGAATGGCTTCAACGACGTACCTATGACGGGGCTCTCTGGAAGAGACCTCAACGTTCGCTTGCGAAACAGCGGTTGAAAACTCAAGCATAAAACTCAAAGAACGACTTAAAGTCAGCAGTTCTTTCCCTATTTCATAGTCAGCATTTGGAACAGACTCCTTTCCGACGTTGTTGGCGCGGAGTCGGTCAACTCATTTAAAAATCGTCTTGACACACATTGGGAGAGACATCCTCCACAGCTAAGAACTCCTCCTCCACGAGGAGGACGGCCAAAGCTTCCCAGGCCATCTTAAGCCGACGTCTCACTTCCGCTCCATCTATATTTTTAAGCTCCGCATATCAGGCGCTATCGATCATGCTAGCGTGCATTCATGATCATCTCTTTGGCTGTGATTCTTCTCCCCCTTCTTTTTTCTTTCTTTCGTCTTCCATTTTTTCTCCTTTTGTTCCCCCAGTCCTCTACATCCTACTAATATAATGGCATTAGCTCATGGAGAGCCGGGGCGTAAGTTCCGGTGTCTCTTTGGGAATGGGTCCCTTGGTTCGTCTACTGCAGCCTATCTAATCTAATCAACGCCACACAAGACGTGTTCAAACACGTGTTGGTGCTCTCTTTTTAAATCCAGCTTTATATCTGTATTTCTTTTCTTCAAACGCTCTCTCAAGAATCCAATGTCATTTCAATAAACTTAGGTTTGTCATGATATTACAGACAAAAGTACTGCTAATTACGTGGGATCGTTTTGGTTTCACTGCCCGCAAAGTTATGAAACCATCATACACGTTTCTAATGCAGTATTTTATGCTCTTTCCGAATATATAGATTTGTTTTTTTTTGAGAAAATAAAAATGTTACGAGCATTTAAAGATCGATATTTGCTACGTAAGAAACGCAATTTTCATTTTTACCTCATATTTTTCAGTTAATTCTAAACAATATGGCTAGCGAAGAATATGATAATCTAACCTAACCTAACTTATTCTAACCTAGGATAACCGAAACTAGCCAACCTAGCCTAACGTAACCCAGCCTAGCCCAACTTAACCTAACCTAGCCTAACCTAACGTTTTCGATTCAGTTAAGTGCCTCTGAATAAACAATACTATATACATATTTCTAAATTAATAGTAATAACTTTTTTACTTTTTTCTCGAGAAATGAATAAGATTTTCGGAAATAGCATGAAAACATGAGAAAAGTGAATTTTGGCTTTTTAATTTTGCGGGCAGTCAAACAGAAAAGACCCATTACAAAAAATGTAGTGCTGCAATTCTTTATTTCGAAATAAAATAAGCCAGGCCCAGTCAGGAGTTGTCAAATGCCTTCATTTAGCACTCAAATACATTGTTTATATTATATATACTCAATAGTAACAATACAAATTGCGAATCAGTTTCATTAATGTTTAAGTAAATATAACACTGAGGCAGATCTCTGTCTTGTCGCACAGTGTTGAGCCTTGTTGCAGCGTGGGTCGTGTCTTGTCTACAAGCAAACGTGTTGAGCGGTGTTGCGTCGTGTGGTGTGGGACATGTGCGAACGGCTCCCGTCGTACGCGGTAGGAATAGCACAGCGCGAGGCGCGGATACAAACGCTCGTGCTTTGTGGCGTGGTGTGATACATGTACGAACGGGGCCTAACTTAACAAAGCGTGTTGATTAGGACATAAACTCAATGTGCATAGCTAAATCAAGCGGGACTAACCGACTAACATACCTATACATACCTATATACATACCTATACCTATATTTAAATACGTATTTAAATACATTTTTTATTTAAAAACGTATTTACAAATACTTTCGAAACCATAAAAGTTAACACTATTTAACTGCATTTTTGAGTATTTAAGTACAGTACAATGTATTTAACACGTTCCCCGCGTATTGCGCCATATGTGTACCGACAAGAAGATTCCACTGTTGCGTACTGGTACACATGTGGTTCAAGACAGAATTTAGCTTAATATTTTTTGAATACATTTCATATTATTTCATCTGTATATGCTGTGAGTAGTGTATAGAGCACCCGTTCCGCTACTCGTGACTTATGACCCGTAGCTCAGCCCCGCCTACTGCCGGTTTTCCAGGTCCCGCCCACTTTCAGTTCGCGCCCCCCCCCTGACCCCCGTTACACCGGAAGTGCTTGGCCGTCCTAAACCGGAATGTCACGCTCAAGGGTCGTGTGGGTGAAAGGTCAAAAGTCACGAGTGGCGGAATGGGTGCTCTACACGCTACCACACACACTACTGCTGTGCGTTCTGCCTTGAGTGCGGTTCGCCTTACTTCTAAATTTATTGTATTTGCACATACACCTGCAGCTCTTGTGCCTTAATGAATTGCTGTTACAATAGATAGGGTTCGTAAAAAGGCTTCGCAAGTATTGCTTTCTTTAGTTCTTACAATGCTTAACTGGTGGGCTAACAAACTGTGACATATAAATTGTGTACACGCATAGATTGTTGATGCTATGCAGTATAGCAATTGAATGCTGGATTGAGCATTTAAAAAAAAAAAAAAACACACCAGACGGTTCTATTAGATCTATTTTAATGGTCAGCATGCAGCACTTCCGGTTAAAAACTCGAAGTGATCCCGTGTCGCCAGCATCAGTGATCGTTTTGACAGAGCTTGATGGCATACCTTTGAGCTTCCTTTGGAAAAGGCTTACAGCGCATGTAAATTATCTTAATAAATTTTGAAAGCGGCACTGTAATTTGTATTTTACATTTGCCTTAAGAATAAAACAGTGCACATTGGTTTCACCAGCAAGAATAGTGCTTCAAGCATTCAACTTTCTTTTGCTACTCTTGAAATAGGTTAAAACTCTATCAGGTGTTGTAAAATTGCCTTTTCAGCTATTCTAGACCAAATCGAGTTCCTAATTACAATTGCAACACGATGATGAATGGCGAGGCCGAAGCTCTCGTTTGAACTTTCCGAAAAGTGAAAAGTATGCGAAACATATTTGCCTGTGGGACCGCATTTGCCTACACACATTCACTCGTTCTGCAGATGTACATGTGCATTGCCCGGTAGGCCCCAGTTGAATGCGCGACACTTGCCAATTATTGTCGAAGCTTATACGACTGAGACGGAAGGGTTTAAAGCTGGCTTCAATCCTCAGCCCATCCCCGTACGTGCTTTGGACAGAGAACCTACAATTGGACGTAAACGCCAGCTTTGGTACATTGACGCAGATGCCGAGATTCACAAGAATTCACCTACATAGCTGGGCATGCAGGCACAGCAGTCTTAACATCCCGATAATGCTAATGAAGTCAATCCCAGGACATTACTTAATCCAGCATCACAAAACAGAGTAAAGCAGTCTTATAGGTTCAAATTATCCAAAACTCAAAACTGGGTGCTGATTTCGAAAATTGAATAGAGTATTCTAACATAATACAACGCTTGGTGTATTTATTTATTTCGTGTACGCCCTTTAGGAAATAGGCGAAAAATTGGCCAGGTTGCAAATTTTGTAATGAAGTTACGTTTTCATAGAGATCGATGACAAGGTTGCAGAAGATGGCGAAAATGTTATCCTTATCTTCTCACTGAATGCAGTTCTTGCTTGAAAAACTTCCTGAAATCGAAACAATGTAAATGCAGCTCCTGGAGTCTGCTTTAAGCACTCAGGTCACGATATATAAATTCAGCAGATGGTCAACGAAGCATTCTGGAGGTGATGATTTTTCACGGGCAGTAGCTATTATTTCTTCTAGCTTACTGTTTTTTTTTATTTAACGAAGCAGTTTTCTTTTCATAAACTAAAATTTCGTCGCTTCAAATCCAGATAACGTAATTTTCAACTACTCAAATGTTACTCTTCAACCACGTCTTAAATTTTTGTTATAATATGGTCTAGAATTCTGTCTACCCGTATTCAAACCGAATTATTATAAACATTTCACTGTTTTCGAAGGCTTAGCTAACAGATTGGAATATAGAACTGAGAACATACATAATATATCAGAAAATTAGAGTTGTAAATTTTTATAGATATGCACACGCAGAAAAATGGCTAATTCCCATTAAGCAAAATTAGTTAACTATAAACTACGTTGTCGTTTGAATTTGCGTCAGTGCACATTGTCGTTTGTGATGAACAGATGAACATGAGCGTTGTGATAAACAACAGTGTCGTTTACGATTAATTATTATTGCTCTGTAGCTAAAATGCTACGTCGTTAGTGATAAGAAACCAGGTGTTTTTTATCGAAAAGAACATACTTTTCTGCGTGCACGCATTTCCTTAACATTACTCTCAATAAAACAAATAGAACCTGGCCCAGCCTAACAAAATTTAAAACAAACCTATCCATTCAATGAGTGACTGATTCATTTGACTTATTGGCTAGGCATGGCACGTAATGCTTGCTGACATATACTCCGTGTAACATGTGCATAAAGTACACAGAGTTCCATGTAGAATATAAACTGCTAACACAAGAGCAATTTTCACATGCTGCTCACATCTAAACGAAGTTGAAGGTACATCACACACCTTTATTGATGCCTATTAATTATAAGAATAAACTCCACGGCTCGCACATTACGAATTTACATAGTTTAAAAGGTACGCTTCTGAGTACAACAGTAACAACACCATCACCAACCATCACCCTTGGCTCCTCCCACTGTGGTCTGTGAGCTGCCGTGCCATTGGCTGCCTGAGACTGTATTTGCTGAAAGGTTCAGAAAAAGAAATTCGTATCCCGGCGCGAGTGTAGCACACTTGGAGATGCCCTCGAAGAAGGGATCGTTCCATATAGGCCAGTGTTCCAGTTTTTTGTGTTCTTTATAATTAGGTCTCGCATCTCTACTGCTCCCCTACGAAATTGTTTTCACTTAATACCCCGCGAACGATTGAGAATTTATGAATTTGTGCACATAGTAATGCATTCAGTATTTACAGTCATGAAGACCAAAGATGGATGGTACAGGCCAGCTGGGGCCATTGAGAAGATGTGCGAGATATTGTACAGGGAACATGACTACTCCCTCGTGGCAAGCTATGTCCTGCGCCTTGCTACCCCTCGCGTGCTCACGGAAGTTGACATGAAGAAAGTTTTCACTCACCTTTTCAGGTTGGTGACACTTGCTAATTACAGTACATGCTTCCTTAAACTGTACGATTATGTTTCGGCATCACTCCATTCACGATAATAATGAAAGAGGATGCGTCATCAAGATTACCTACATTTACTCCTTGGAGTTAGCATTGAGCAGTATACCTATTCCCCACTATAGGAAGATTGTCCATATATACAGTAGGTACCTAATTGTGACAAAACGCAATACAATATATGTATATAAAATGCTATTCATATTTTGTGAACTCCAACTGTGATTGCAGGAAGACGATCAGTTTGCGAATGGTGCTGGCGGACCGGGAGGGCGAGCTGTGGCTGCGAGAGATGCAGGAGCCTGATTTGGATTTCATGGTGAGTTTTTCAAAACTTGCCTGCACGCGGAAGAGGTCTGCCGCTTTCAGTATTTTTTTGCCGAACTTACGTGAATAAAAAGTATTTACTATTGGTATTTAAATCGCTATCTTGTATCACCAGAAATCTTGAATACAAGTCCAAGGACATCATTGTTCCCTTGTACAAGGCATTAGTGCGGCCACACTTAGAATTTGCTGTTCAATACTGGTTGCCACATCTGTGTAAAGATATCGATAACATGGAAAGCGTCCAACGCAGAGCAACGAAATCGATACTTCAGCTGCGAAACAAGTCGTATGAATGTTGCCTCAAAGAACTAGATCTGATCTCTCTGGAGCAAAGACGACTCAGGAGGCAACTAATACAAACATCCAAGTATTTGAATGGCTTCAACGATGTACCTACAACGGACGCTTTGAAAAAGACCTCAATGATCGCTCACGAAAAACAACGGTCAAAAGCTCAATCATAAAGCTCGACTAACGACCTTAAGTCAGCAGTTCTTTGCGTATTTCTTAGTCAGCATTTGGAATAGAATCCCTTCCGATGTTGTTAGTGCAGAGTCAGTCAATGCGTTTAAAAATCGTCTTGACATTCATTGGGAGAGACATCCTCCACAGCTAAGAACTCCTCCTCCAGTAGTCGCAAACTCTTAATGGCCAAAGCTTCCGAGGCTACCTTAATTCCGTTTTTTCTCTCTCGCACTCCAACTACATAGTGTGGCATCTCTAAGCTCCACATATCAGCGGCTCTTGATCGTGCTTACGTGCATACATGATCGTCTCTTTGGCAGGGATTCTTCCCTTTTTTTTCTTTTCTCCAGTTCTCTGCATCCTCCTAACATAATGCCAATAGCTCATAGAGGGCCGGAGCGTAAGTTCCGGTGCTTCTTTGGGAATGGCCCTATTGGTTCGTCTACTGCTTCCTATCTAATCCAATCTAATCTTATACGTTGAAATAATTTGCATAAGTTTCGCTTGTCGTAAATCTCAACGTCAAGAAAAATTATACGTACGGACTTATTGTTTAAAAAACTGAAATATGGTTTTTAATACCTACGCCGTTAAATATTTCTCTTCAATGTCGAGTGCGTATAATGTATTGTACTTGTAAATGTATATCGCAGAACGACAATAAGCTTTGACATCGATGGCGCGTTTGCAGCCCAGGCCATTGTAATAACCTCCTGTAAATTCAATGAAGATCTCTCCATAACATTTAGAGCTATCCTGGAGAATGACAGACAGGCCACCTGACAAAATATGGCCAAATATATGTATTCCAATACATGTATACATAGCCTGGTACCACGCTATTAGTCAAAAAGCTTTAAATATAAAATATTCATCATCTGATTGGAAAAGTAAAGTCTGATATTTCTAAGACATAAATATTTCAGTTATTAAATTGAAGCTCATCCTCAATAATGTTTAGTGTTTACCTTATCCAGAGTCAGTTTCATTTTATAAATGTTATATTATTTTGCGCATTATTCAAGTGTATTATTGCATTACATGAATTTCGTAAAAAAATGACTTTAAACGAAAATTCAGTCGTGCAAAGGATTAGAAAACCATCATATGGACAATCAAGTTTATTGATGAAGAAGAACACTATGATACAAACTAAATTATGAAAAAATAATTTACGTACCATTGACATACAAGCCTTTGCTTTGTAAAATAAGCTGAACTGTATTGTTCACAGAATCTACCAATTTTCAATTGAGATGAAGGGATTTTGCTTGCAATCGACTTAATCGCTTTCCATAATTCTACTTTGGACGTGTATTGCCTGCCATCCTCGTAAAGAGCCCGCTTTAAAATTCCCAATAATTCTAGATTGGGTTCAAAACGGGGGGAAACGGACACATCCTCATAAAATATTTACCACTGAAGCTCATCAATAACAAGAATCCTTGCGTTGTCTTCGCAGCGTGAAACAGAGCATTGTCGTACTGATTATCAACCTGTGACGCTTCTGTAATGGTATGTCTTCAAGTCATGGGAACAAAGTTGATTCAAGAAGTCAACAGTAAGCTACAGAAATACCTTTAGCGCTATCAGGCACACGAAAAGGTATAATCACTTAATGTTGAACGATTCCCACCGAAATCATTATACCTCTGCCTCCCTGTTGCCGACGGATACGCAAGTGGCATTTTTCCCTTTTCTAACCCATCCTTTCCCCCATCCATCAGGTTCATCAACAGTTACCTACTTGCATCTGTTAATATGAAGTTATTCATGTTTGTTTCCAACTACTCTTGAAACCATTGCAACCGTATTTTGTTGTGTCAGAGACAGAGAGTAACTGGAGGTTACTTTTCAGGTTTTTGTTTTTATCCATGTTCCGTCGCAACCGGTATCTTGTTGTTTTCGAAATAGAAGGTAAAGGCAAAGTCAACTTTACCGGACCCCAACTTAGAAACCTGCATGCACTGGTTTGTGCTACAGATGTAGACCAACAGGCCCCACAGGAGTATACGGCTGCAGTCGATCGCAGATTGTCTAGAGCTATGGCGCCAGTGGCGGAAGACTCCCTGCGACAATACTTGCGACCCCCAACCCTTCCTATTGCTAGGGAAGGTCAGTTAACCCACAGCAGTATGCAGACCAGATGCTGACCAATCACATCAAGCGCCGCCAAGAAGTTACCCAGCTGGGAACGAGGCACGAACCAGCGGCCTTGAGAGTCAAAGTTAGATGCTTTAGTCTGGTGCTACTGCGAGCAGATTAGCCGCAGTAGAAAATTTTCACGATATCTGTTCTGTTTTCTTGAGCAACTGACTCCTCACAGAATGGAGGTCACGGGTAAGTACTGTTTTTAGCTCTCCAAAATCTGATCGAGTGATCCTCGGCAATGGGTCTGCCAAATTTAGCTTCGCAGTGTCAACATGGGGGTAGATGTAGCGTGCTGTCACTTCAAGAACAATTCTGTTAGCCGTATCTTTCACTGTGGTAGATTTCTTTTCTCTGTCAAAAATAGAGCTAATGATTCACTCACTAGCACCTCTCACATGAGGAGATGCCGACGACGGAGACATGAATTTCGTGATTTTTTTTTTTTTCGATGCACTTCTTGACTTTTCATTACGATTCACTATGTAAACATCTATGTCTTGTTTTAAGTAGTAGTAGTAGTAGAAGTTTTTACTAGCGCTTCAGTGGCACACTGCCTATATCGCGCCGAACTATTCCTGTGTTCAACCACAGGCTCGTGCGCCGACTAGGGCGCTTTTTAAATTGTCAATGATTTTTGTCTCGGCTGTTCTGCCGGTAGGTCTCACAGTGGTCAGTACGCTACTGACAGGAAAAAGGTGCAAGTAGAGCATCTCCAACCCCTGGGCGCGGCTGAACGCTGTCGCTCAGTTACGCCGCACAGGGGAAGGAAACGAAATACAAGAAAGTAAAAGTCTAGCGGGAATAGGTCAGCCACCTCGATCGGCAGCCCACCTCCCGAAATAGAAGGGGAAGTATTGAGAGCCTACCTAACTTTACAAGACTATCCTCATCAGCAGGAACTGCGGCCAGATGCTACATCCCCTGCGGAGAAGGCACTCGGGACCCTTGGGTGCGTGAGGCCCAAACATATTGTGGCAGGGAATGTCTTGTTTTAAGCGTAACTCTTGCTCCATTGTAGCATTCAGTATTAAAAAACAAAAGTAACACATGTAATATAGACGAAAAACGCAACCGTTTTTCACCAGTAGGTAACAAATACATGTGGAATACTTTTTTTTTTTTCGTTTTCGAGAAATTGAAATCAAACGCTGAACAGCATTCACCACCGGAAAATTTTTTATTAAAAAATTATGATTTTTACTACACACCGAAATAAGCCATATACATATAATTATGTTATTGACGCAGCGGAATAATTTTCGAATTTAGAGTTTCCTTAGACTTCCTCTCAGTGATTTCCAACATGCTATCCATCATCAATCACAAAGTTAAGGCACGTCGCCCGATGTCTTTCTGTTCTCGATCTAAAAAAAACGATCTTTTAGAAAAAGATTGACCGTCTGGACGAGCTTTAAAACAAGGCACGATCCTCGTGTCTTTCGACGAAAGGCAAACTACACGTTCAACTCTTCGACGTCATCGGTTTGCGTCTTGCGGAATTCTCTCAACGTATTCTTGATTGCTGCAACAACACTCTCCTACAAGGCCTAAACGTTTTTGAACGCGAGGACTAGCTTCAATTCTGTTTCTAAGGGCGAGTTCACACGTCAGTCATCTCACGTCAGTCACCCACTCGTCCGAATGTTGCGTAGCGTCGTCGTCAGTACAAGTTTTTGTAAGCCGCAAAAAGTTATTAATATGTTAACCTTCAGATCAGTTTCCTCGGCAAAGCTCGCTACTGAGTGAACTAACTCAGAAAACAGTGCACTTTCCGCTATTTTTGGGGCACAGTAACACATTCGCATGAAAAGATAAGTGAACGCGTTGATGCGAAGTCACCTTAAATACTTCGGTTTCTCCAGACGCGATCGTCTAGGTCTAGAACGGCCTGATTTTGGGTATCTCGAACGTTGCCAATTTCCTGACGTCTTTGCAAAGTAAAGTCGAACAATTTGTTCATCACACTTGACTGTCCTCTCTAGTTCTCGGTTGAATAATCCAGATGACGGAGACCTGTATCTTTCTAACGATCAGAGAGAGAAGGACAAGGCAGTTGAAAAATAATATCTAAACTACAGCAAGATCAAAGCTGAGTACAGTAGAGCAATTGTTAGCACGATTAAAGATGTCTTACCTGAGATGCAGAAAAATTTGTTGCTTTATTGTTTAATTCTAAACTTCAGAGTTTCTTGTATCCCTGTGCGTTTTAGCCACCTTACGTATTGAAAAAACTATCGATTCAAGCATAAATTAAATATGGATGCTAGGTATAAAAACTAGAAATTGGCCCCGGGATGAATCTGCTGGGATACAGTTTACTACGGTCAGTATCCTAAAATTGAGGATAATTTAGAATCTTAAAAATGTTGCCAGTGTAGTTTTTTCTGGTGCCACTGTAGGTGTTGTAAATATGGCAGTCACTCTGGCTTTTCACTGACCCTTGTGCGTCCCGTTCATATCTACAATATCACTGTGACATAGTTCATGGTGAGACCACTTAGTGCTTTCTAGATTGTTGAGTGCCTGCTATTGTCTCATGTGATGCCTCATGAAATTATTCAGGACACATCTAAGCACACGGTAGCAGCATGCTTACGTCCGCAGCTCACAATCCTTTTATCGCTGGTTCGAGGCCAACTCGGGCATGTGGTCAACTGCAGCCGCACTTACTCCTCTGGGGCCAGTGGGCCTATATCGGGACCACAAACCAGTACATGTGGGTTTCCCAGTAGAGGGTGCGGTCTTTTACCTTTTAGTATGCTAAACCTTCCATAGTCACTTCATAATGCAAAAATTTGGCCCAGATTTATCAAGTACCGGTAACTTGCAAGCCTGTTAAGCCCGGCCCTTATTGTCTCAATACTCTCATAATTACCACTTGTAAGTTCATTTACGAAACTCGGTCACCCATTGGTGGGTAGGCTCAGCCACCTAAACAGGTGGCCACACACAAACGAACTAGGCTACATGGAGGCACTCAGCTTTCACCTGGAATGGCATTGAACAACTTGTTTTCTCACACAAACAACTAAAACGAATCGTGGCGTAAGACCGTCACCTGCGGTAGGGGCAGATTTTACGCCCCCCTTCGCTTTGATTGCCTGCTAATCCTATTTTTTTAAACATTTTTCACGTCTAAGTCAATGTACCTGCCTTCCTACAAATATTATGAACATTGCTCAGCTCCTTCTGCGTCTTTTCGGGGGAGTTAGAAATTCAACGCCGTCTTTCTGATGGCCAGGTAATTCAAAATTTTTGCTATTTTCACATCTCAGACAACCCACCTGACTTCTTAAAAAATGTAATATTTTCACTCAACACCTAGCTGCTTCTTTTTGGGTGGACAGGGAAAATTAAATTACCGTCATTTTCAATGGTCAACTAATCCTAGTTATTTGGCATGAGTCACACAGAGGTTAAACCCACAACACTATCGGAAACAAAATTATGAACATTGCTCAACTCCATCTACCACTCTATGAGTGGATAGACAAACAATTATATATACAAATATACAGAGCCTGGCCCGATGGCCATCGCCGATTATACGATGACGATAGTGTGTAGACCATCGCCATCGGAAAAATACGATGTTACGATGGAACAACGCAGAAATTCATCGGCGATAGCGATGGTCCGATGAAAATCGTTTCAAACAATCGGCGATGGCAATTTTCTCCATCGTCGATGAAGTTATGAGGAAGAAATGGTCCGATGAAATGACTGAACATGCCATCGGCGAAGGCATACGATGGGCATCGTCATCGCTTGTACTTCTGATGCCGATAAAACAAGGCTAAAACTACAGAAAAACAGCCTTACGATATTGAACCATCTTTTTCTTAGTTACATTATAACAAGAGGGGTTACAAAGTTTATTTTAACACATTTCCCCAATCAGACAATGTCAGTTAATAAGCTGGGTCTTACATTTCGGACTATTTCGGAATAGTATTTATTACTGGCTTGAAAATCGCACACAGGCACAGGTTAAAATTGATGCTGCGTTTATTCGATTATTGGGGTTTGAGATGTTTGCATTTTTAAAATGTGGTTATGTGAGTGTCTATCGCCGATTGTGACGCCCTACGATAGCCATTGCGGACCGTTATTTCATCGTCGGTCAAAAATTGGAAATTTTTGGTTCCGATGCCGATGGAGCGATGGTATTGCCATCGTACCATAATAGGATATGCCCACCTCTGCAAATATATTTATATATATACACTTAAATCTTCAGCGAAAACATTATGAACACTCTCACTTCGTTCGCAGGTGATAAAGATAATAATACTAAAAAAGAGTGAGATCAATTTGCTACAATACTACAGAGAATTTGCTGGTGACTCTAACCCTTTCATGAACATCGGAAAAGATAATATTGTTTCCAGAGGCTTTCTCTCAATCGCTGTTGGAAGAAACCCTCTGCTCAGTCTGCTGTGGCATGAACCACGTACGTCGGCCCGCCCACGACCGTGACGTAGTCGAAGTTGAGCAGTGACGGGAGATGGTACTGTTCGTGTTTTTCTCCCGTTTTCTAAATCGCG
>LQNS02278101.1:9850103-9861652 GCA_001587735.2 Parhyale hawaiensis | reverse complement strand
GTGAAATGAAAACATCGAAGCTTGACTTGTCTGGGACTTCAAAAAAAGTGTGCAGGCTGCGGCTCACGAAATCGAATTTCAGCCGTTAACCCTTAATGGGGCTTCCTAACATTAAGGAGTCGTTCGATCGGGCCTCCCTACGCGTGACTTGTCCGAAACTCTAGACAGAAGCTTTGGGATAGCCATTTTGAATCGAGTTGCGAGAGTTAGAAGCAACACGGTTATTTATAACTTGCTGAAAAAAATAAGATAACCCTGAGTTTTTAGATGTCTCGAGGGTGAACGAGTTAGGTTCATTGCCTAAAACTCAGTTCAGCGGATCGAAGTTAGCGCACCTGCCTGAAGTATTGGACACGTCAAGCACAGAAAGTTTATTTCAGGGCCCAAGCGAACGTGCTCCTAACCTTGCTCTGTAAAATGGAGTCATCAGCCAGAACATCCCAATCACGCAATCACGTTTTTTCCAATACTTGCTACTAAATTGAAAGTGGCAGTGCCAACTGTCCTGCCTGTAGGTCCGGATAAGTCAAACCTCGATGTCTTGATTTCTTGTGCCCTAAATGCAGGAAACAATGGCCCAACAGGCTCATTTCAGATAGGAGATGATATCTAGATGATGCTCCTCTCTGAGGCGCTAGTAAACTACAAAAACAACTAAACCAGGTTGGTTTTGGAAATCATGAGTATTAAATGGAAAACCGTTTGTTGTTTTGATGATACCTTTAATGATACTTCGGACGAGGTCCAGGTGGCGTTATGCACGCCACCCAGAGGTGATGCTGCAGTCCGTGACAAGCGGGGTGGTTATCAGTGTGTTATCCCAACAGTTCATGTAGCCGCTTACATCAGGTTTATCAGGCAAATTAATTCAGTAAGCATGCGTCCAATAAGGTTTGAAATTTCGCAGTCTCTGTACCGGTCACATTTCGAATGTGACGAGCCATTTTGTTGAATAATCTCGCCCCTCGGACCACGAAACTATTAGAATACATTGTAGCTATCGCATCACCACCAGTTTTGATCGGAATGTGCACCTCACAAGTGCGACCAATACGGTTTGAGTGTTTGGCCTGAATTCGCCCATTGACATTGACAGTAATTCCTCCTAGAATTTTCCAAACGTATATGATCGTAAAACGCTCGAATCTCCTTTGAATTAAGTACATTTGAAATTGAGCAAGTCTTTCGTGATAGTTTAAATCTTTTGGCAGTGAACGATCTCTGAATTGACTCGAGGCGCTCTTCCTCTTTCCGTTTGCTTGGCATCCGAAGAGGTGAACAGTATTCAATCCTTGGCAGTATCAGTTGTTTCCATAAAGTGAGCATTGTGTCTGCCTCATGTGAAGAGAAAGTTGAAGTACCCATTCGCTCCACTTCTTGCCAATGGTAACAACTCGAGCCACGTGATCTTCAGAAGTTAGATTATCTCGTATTCTCACTCCAAGATACCTTAAAATTTGCTTTCTCTCGATTTCGCTCCCATTTCTCGTCGTGTAGGACGTAGATTCTGTCAGGCAGAAGTTTCTCTCGCTTCATAAGAGTTAAAATTTTGATTCGTTGAAGGTCATGTTGTTAACCGATGTCCAGTAAAAGATGTTGGCAAGATCTAGTTGCACATTTCGTACGTCTGCCATTGATTGTACCGCTGCTAATATCAGTGTGTCATCAGCGATCGATGAGGGAACGGCAAACGTGCATTGGTGCCCCATATCATTTATCATGATGAGAAAGAGTATTGGACCAAGCACGGTGCCTTGTGGGACTCCTCTGAATGCCGGCTGTCGTTTGGACACTTTATTACCTCCGCAAAGGAGCTTATGTTTTTGTCTGGTTTGTCTGTCTTGCTGTCTGTCTGTCATCAAGATAACTCAAAAAGTTATAACCGATATAGTCGACATTTACAGGGATTGTAAGGTCTGTTAAGAAGAACAATTGATTAACTTTTGATGAAGATTCATCCATCCGGTTGTTTGTCTGCCTCCTTTTTTCTCGATACTATAAGTCAAAAAGTTATGGACAGATTTTCATGAAATTTCATGAATTGTTAGGTATATTATGAAGAGTAAATGATCAAATTTTTGCAACGATCTGTTGGTTTGTTCGTTTGTTTGTTGCTTGTTTTAATTATATGCTTGTTAGCACAATAACTAAAGAAATGAATGGATCTTTATGTAATTTATAGGAGTTGTTAGTAATGTTAAAAAGTATAAGTGATCAAATTTTGGTGCAGATCGATTTGTTCGATAGTATGTTTGACTCAAGTTTGTCATAATTCTTGTTAGCAGCATAACTCAAAAAGTTAAAAACAAATGATTAGATTTTGGAGGTGATACAGAGAAAATCATAGTCTCAGCACCAATTTTGATATTTCCTATCCTTGCTCGGCGGAGGTATGCGCTCTCAGAGTGCTCCAGTTATTTATAATTACGCTTTGGGTTCGGTTTGTCAGGAAAGCTTCGATCCATTTAAGACATTTTCCACGGATGCCCATGGTGAAGAGTTCGAGTAGTGGTATGCCATGGTCTACTTTATCGAATGCTTTGTATTATAATAATAATGCTTTCAATGATGATTGTTTTCGGTACGTTTTTTACCGATGGATGTACTACGTTACATTGTAGAAGGTACTGAAAAATAACATAGGAGATATCAAGCATGTTATTGATTGAGTTACGAGCTACAGAGGAACACTGCTGATTCATGCTCGCCGCAGTAGGACCAAAAGTAATTCACTGTAATCATAAAGCTCCCCCTCCAATATCAAAACCGATCTCTCAAATTTAGCAAAGACTCTTATTTTTTGAACAATTTTAATAAAATGTATGGCAAATAGAGCACAGCAATGCTTGCTGATTATTGCTAGACAGTAGCAAGAGATGTTTCTTTATCCCGATATGGGCGTCAAGCAAAAAGGCAGAGAATAGGCACGGATTAGCACGATGATTACGATCCCGAGACATGTGATAGGCAATCGTTTATCTGGGCATAATGGTTCGTGAGGACCACCAATATCTTACTTTATATTTGTTATTTGAAAATTCAAAATTAGAGGCCATGATATTAAAACAAGTCTTAACTATATCATCTTCTTCTGTATTCCGTGAAGGGTGCTCTGAGAGACCAATATGTGCTCTGTACCGACGTCAAATCTCACACATTACCCATTACTTCAGGTGTTTCCCAAGGAGGAATACTTGGTCCGGTATTATTTAACGTTTTTACTGATGATATGGTTGTCAACACTAATCGTTGCGGTTAACAAACTGATTTAATTGCTATTAAAACTTTTTAAGTGTATTGTCCGAATGATTAATTCACAATAGATTAACAGCTTACGAAAATAAAACATAATTAGTGTTATGCTCTTCACGTACTCACCCAGAGTTGTCACATATTTTCTTTGATAATTATAAACTAGAATGGGTGCCTCAGATTAAGTATCTTGGACTAATTATGGATGAAAAGATGAGTTTCAAGGTCCACATCGAAGAAGTAGGGCGTAAGCTGAGCAGAGTTCTTGGTATAATCTATGCAATATCCAATTATGTTGATCGTGAATGACTAAAATGGTTTATTACTCATTAGCTCACTCAGTGTTGGTCCAGGATATCATCGTTTGGGGTGGAGCCCCACGTTGTCTCGTTCATAAACTTAAGGTAATCTTGAACAATATACTTAGGCGAATACTCCGCGTTAAACGTAATGCATACAATATACCTCAAATGAATTGAGTGATATGAACTCTTCTCTGAAAATTGAGCAATTTCATGATGTCTATAACTATTCCTTACTTAAATTTCTTCAATTCGTGTTTAATAATCCTCCTAAAGTTTTTCGACAGCATTTCAGTAGGCTTATTCCCAAACAAAATTAAGAAATGAGACGTTCTTTTCCCGATCTCCCAAATGTGCGTGTTGATGTTGAGAAACGCTCAACAGTTTTTCAAACTGTATTGCTTTTCAATTAAATTCCTGTGTATATATTGGATGCCATTTCTGACAATGTATTCAAACACCGTTTTAAAGAATACGTCATTCAATTGAATTAGTTTTTGCTTTATGTTTGGCCAAAAAGTTATGCTTAACTTGTAATGACTAGCCTATGCACATACATCATTTGCAATTGTTTCTTTCTTATGTACCAAACGATGTTTGTATTGTATCAATGTTTCTGTATATAATAAACCTATCAAACTTATTTCTAAGTACGAATAAATATGATTTTATAATGATAATTTATGTATGAGCATGCACCATTTATGGTGCGCATTGCAGTGAAAATTTTCGGGGTTAAAACATGGTGGCACATATTGTGAGCTACAATATTGCATGTCTCGTATTTTTTAAACGTAGACTAATGAGCATTATATAAGGTGATATACGGGTTCTTAGCATTGAAATAAATATAAATTAACCTATTCTTCTAAGAATCGGATAACTTAGGGTAACTGTTGAACAGTGTAATACGACTTGCTGTCAAGCAATAAAACTCGTCGCCAGATAATGCACGAGGTTGTAAAACGAGGTGCTATAATTCGCTTCGAGTAAAGAGGTTCCACAATACGAGGGGCTACGAAACGAGATCGTAGGAAACATGAAGTGCTGATGTAAGAGGCGCTGTAAAATGAGGTACTATATAATGCAGCAACGCATCGCAAATCGCAAACAATATTGTCCAGTCCAGTAGGTGCCACGTCGATATTTATTTGTAATTATATACGAAACGGTTGAAAATGGAAGCATATCTGTCCATGTATCATAGTTATGTCCCTCTCAATCTACACTGTAATAAAGACTGATGTGTATTTATCTGTTTGTTTATTTATCCAATTTTTGTCACGATTTAACAAAAACAGGAACACAATAATTAGCCCCGGTTGGAGGCTGCAGTCATCCTGTCAAGCTTAACTGAAAACTGATTGGTAGAAAATATGCCAGGTTACAGACGATGGCAAACGTTTATCTGAATGCAATTCTTTCTTTGCAAACGTTGAAGTACATTCAATGCAGATACATACAGCTTCTCTAAGCACTTTCTTGCATTTTGATTTGTGTTCTGCTCTGAGATTTCCTTCATCCAAACTTCAGCTGCCCTGAGTTTACACGGATTCTTTTATTGACTGCGTCATCATCAAAGCAAATGGAAAAATATTCTTCAGCGGTCAATAGACGGGTAAAGAACACCAGGATTTCTTGGTAGGTAATAATTTCCTCCAATTTGGGTGCTTCTTTCAGCAAAACTATTTTTCACTTAAGCAAAAAACTTCCGAGTTACATGGCGCTATCGAGTATCCTGGTTACAGAGCTCGGTATTTATTGGGAACAACATTGACTGAAGCCCAAAAAATATTGCTTCTCAGCGTATCATCGAAGGAACGCTTGGCGTTACATGAAGACTGGTCATCACAAATTTTTCGCTGTCATTTGCGACAGCGTGGGCTCTCTAGTTTCAATATTATCTATACATGCAGCTGTGGCAAAAACTAAAGGACAACAATTCGAAACTTGATTGATCAAGAAATATTAACCTCACGAACCTGCAATTTCAATAGAATGTAGTAATTATTGTACCATATGACATTGTAAATTTTAAAATTGTTTTAAATGAATGCATACATGATAGGCCTAGAGTTAAATTAGAATTATTAGCAAATTTAAATCAGCCAAGCTAAGGCTGGCTCAGGTTGTTACTTAGACACTAAGTTTAGTGATCAAATTGCAATAGCCCATTGTGGGTTGGAGAGTGATGCTCGGTCGACTCCTTTGTGGGAATAGGCCTTTTGGTCCGTCTACTGCCAGCTATTTATCTAGTCTAATCATTAACAAAGACACAGTAGAAAAGTGTTTGGCTAATGTTTACTGAGTAGACCTTTACATTTTTTAATTACAGCAGGACATCTTCGACTACAAAATTGAATGGGTCTATTCTTCTGGCAGTATCTTCTACAAACTCTCGTGGATTTCGGGCTATTGCATCGGCTCCGACAGTCTTCGGGCTTTTGCAATGATTCCCGATTGAGTTTTGGACGGGATTTTACAGCGGCCCAGATTATGTTTGTAAAATTCAATGGAAACAGTAACTGAATCGGTGTTGGAAACAATTTTCTTAATAACGTACTACAGAATAAGTTCTTGTACGAAGAGTTTGGTATAATTATAATATAATATAATATTTTGGATTTCTTTCCTGAAAACAAAGGTTTGTATACATAACATACTTTATACAATAACTCGATCACTCTAACGTACAAATAACCTCGAGTCTCAGGGCATATAGCGAATGAACAACCAACCATCGGGGAGTAATGCACAACAGATTCTTCAGCTGCTTCAAGACAGGTCACTTGTACTTTTCGCCAGTCAGAAAAATAGCATTATGTTAATAAAAAATACGCACGTTTGATAGAAATTAATCCTCCGGTGATAACTAATTTGAAGAAAATTCAAGTGTTGCTCTTGGTGGGGTCATAAAATTGAGAGATACATTAGTGACTAAGGGTACATGTTTAGTTGTAAAGGGTCAAAAGATGGTACATATGATGACTCACGACACGAACTATGGTTAGATTCAAGTGAATTATTACCAAATTTTTTTCAAATTTGGGGGAATATTGACAATAAGACCCATCTTTCTGTCATTTCAATAGTGACAATAGAATTATCACAAGTCTCATGCACAATCGGGTTGCTTTCAAAAGCAGCCATGCGATCCGTGGCGAGGGCATTTCAAATCAATGGTCACCATTGACTGCTGCACCTGTTCTTCACACTGCTAAATTTTCCAAATTTTAGAATTAAAGTGAAAGAAAACCTCGTCAGGTGTGTCCATTGTATGTGAAGTAATATTTCTAACTGGAGTATTACTTTTTTATTATCTCCTGATTTCCATTCAGCATATATAAAGGAGAGGTGAAGCCAAGACCAAAGGGTAATTCATCAATAAAATGTGTACTTTTTACTTCATAAAAGGTATTTTGTAGAGATAATGGAAGTTTGAGAGAGAGACATTACTAAAATTCTAATGAAATGATGGGTGATACAATACACTGGCACCTATCTTTCAGTATAATAGGTAGCAATGAGCATACAGCGTTTACTTATAAAAGAATAACATTGCTGTTTCTCATGAAAATCTAGGAACAGAAGTCCATCTCGAATGGAAAGAATCATAAAGGAAAGTGATCGATGCATTGCAAACTGATTATTGCTGTGAAGCAATGAGTTGCTTATCTCTCTCGTGAATTTAGCAATAGGAGGCGAGGTACATATGTACTGTAACACCACTTGGAGCTCGTTTGAAGAATCTTCACTGATATTTGTTAGAAAGTTGCACTGCAAGCTCACTCAAAAAAGTCCTGGCTTTTGCATACGTGCTGTACGCTCTATATAGAACACGCTGTCGCCGTGCTGTATGATCACGCTTAGGCGTGCATTGAACCTAACGTACAGCAAGACGAGCTTACTCGGCCCGGCACGCCTTCGATTCTCTGATATAATGTATTTCGTGCTTGCGCCAAAGCGCGAGGCGTGTTTTACATCCCTACGCGTGCAATCGTAGGAGAAAATGTGTCGTTGTGTAGGAATCAGTGAAGACTGGTGATTTTTCGTGTTGAATTTCAAGTGATACATTGTTGTCTTACATATTTCAGACACCCCACATAAGTAGGTATAGATGTCATGGGCAACAAACAGCATCTTTTTAGTCAAACTGCTTGGCAAGTTCGCTCATAGCACGCGTCCGATTTGAGGGTGTAGAGCTCGCGTATGTGTGCAATTAGTGCACGCGTTTGCGTGCTGGTTTTGGGAAAAGCTTTCGGCACGCATTCACGTGTATTTCTAGCACTCCTAACTTCATTTGATGAGCTGTACAACTTATCAAATGAAGTAAGACATTGAAAATGTTCTATATGCATGTCCTATATGTATACTTGTAATTACTATCACGCGTAAGCTCCTCAGCGACTTACCTGAGAGAAAAGCGATTTATTAAAATAAGTCTAAATTGACTGAAAAATGACATATTAACTATCTACTGTTAACTCGTCTTTGTCGATAAAGTATTCGCAAGGGATAACCTCGCGGTGGAGTTTGAGGCTAAGCTACGGATCGATGGAAGATTAAGTAAACCTGAGCTTGAAATGTCATGAGGTGTTGCACATGAGCTCGAAAACTGAACGCAAAGTTATGAGTTTTCTATGAAAGCCAAATAATTTGGAGAATAATGAGTTGGTTCATTTTTTTACCATAGTTTTTACGATGCTCTGAGTGAGGTTCTATGATAAGAAGTTTCTGAAATAAGGAACAAAATGGGTAAATCTGGATTAACATGAGCACTGCAGTAAGTTGAATAGATAAACTAAAACAAGACTGCCATTTGTTGATATGAATACGGTTGCTGCATGCGTTAGCTTTGGTTATTGACTGAATAAATATTCATATGCATGAAAACTCGAAGAGGTTTAGTGAATTTCGTCGCATGAAAGTGTGCAAACGGTACTATGATGTTAGAGTAAGATACAGATACAATAGTTGAAGAGTTACTGACTGAGGAAAAATATGAAAAAAGATACAGCACCAAATACATTCTTCAAGTATTATCGCATCACTAAAAAATTAAACCAAGAAAATAATGCTAAAAATCAGTGAGTTGTGAGAATCTTGCTGAAAAAAAAATAGCAAAGCATTATGTTTTGTGTGTGACGAAAATCTCAAATAAACATTATTGGATGGGTTTGCGATGGTAAAAAACCGTGATTTATTTTGAATGTTCTCATAAGGGTTATTACATTTTAAACATTACAAAAATAAATTAAGGTCCTGCATCATGAAAGGGTGAACTTTTGGGCTCAATTGAAGAATCCAAAGTCCATTTTCGACGACATAAAAATGTCCCCCCAAACCATATTGCATTAAATATACATTACGGGCAATGACACGAAATACGAAATTGAGCTAAGTTATCAACCTTCAGTACACTAAGTGTTTTTTGTGTGCTATTTGATTAAGAATTAGAAAATATATAAATAAAAAACATTGTAAACGAAGCTGATGAGAATACTGATCGGTCAAGGTGGAGAGTGTTCTCCCCAAAACCGATCAGTAATCTCATTATGGCGCAAAATAGGAAAACGTTTAAGCTTCCCAAAAAACGTTATTCAATGCCGATAAACATATTTTTCATTGTGAAAAATCATTGGGAACTTTATTTTGTGGACAACGCTCGTAGTTGTGGTTACACCAGCTGGTAGCTGGCATGCAGCTAGAGCGTGTCAGCAATTATTGCTAAATCACTTTCTCAGGAAAGTTAAATGAGAAGAAGCAGGCTGAATTTATTTTCAACGGTAGATCTTAAAATTTTATAGTAGGGTAACTTATCAGATTGGGCTAACATCTCGAGTGACGGAACTCTTCAATGAGTCCTTCTGAGGGGAGAATGTGAGTGGGCAGCCCATATTGGAAAGGAGAAAAATGGTGTGAATTTCTACGTTGTTCAAATTGCACGCAGTGTGTGATGTGATATAAGCGAGGCGTAAATAACTGCTGCTATTTCTGAGTCGGCCGCTTTTGGTGGCCTTCAAGTTTTTGGATATTGCACAGTTGGGGAAAGTGATTAAGAAAATGAAACAGGTTACCGATAAAATAATAATTAGATTGTTCAACTTTATGTTATAATAACATGGTCGCTTATATTTGCTCTTTACAATTAAGTTGGCCCAAAACAATGGGTGAAACGTACCCCAAATAATTTTCGAGAAGCCACCCAGTTCATGCATTTCTTGAGATCGTAGATCGTAGCCGGGCCGTAAGCGAACTGGCGGCGCCAAAACTTTTGTTTGGGGTGAAAGAGGAGATGGTGTAAAATGAGGAGGGACTTCACAATGCTAATATATATATATATATATTTGTTGTATGACAGCAATATTGGGCTAAGATAAGAGGGGGTTCAAGCCAATTCTTCCTTTCAAGCCGGGAGCTGAGTTGCATGACTCGCATGATTTCAAGTGGCTTTCATCCAAGGCGTCCTTGCTCTTGTCACGTGACTCACAGCTGAGCTAGCTGCTGCTGCAGTGCGGCCTACCTGATAGTTGGATACAAGAAGCTGCGAGAGCCACAAGTGAGCGCTCGCTGGCTACAAATACAAGTCACTGAAAATTAGGTCAACAAGCGCACTTCGTTTATCTACGCTGAGTCCAAGGTCAGTCACTGAGGGACAATAACTGTGAACATACACTCTGAGGTTTGTTGTTGTAACGCTTGTAATGTTAAAGTCTCAGACTCTCTTTGGTAGTATAATTCTGATGCTCAGTTGCTACATTGGAGATTCATTTTTGTTAGCAGGGTAGCTATATATTTGAGTGACTCTTCAACTAACACACGTTTGAGTTTCCTCTGCGGTAACAGAGACTGAGTAGCTATATTCGAGTTAGTCTTCTAGTAACCCATGTTTCAGCTTCCGTTACAGTAACACGATTTCCACAATCGAGTAACCTTGGTTACACAAGTGTTGTCATACGAGTTACAAGATTCTTCTGAATGCTCAAAGCGTCTGCTGAAGAGACGTAAATAATTGCTTCCATAAATTGCTAGCGTACAATCCTCTCCGTCCCGTTGCACAGTAGTACACTTACCAGTAGTTAGGGCACTACCGTCACCGCTTAACCCGACACACACCACACGTTGGGCCGGAGAACCCTTCAACCCAATTGAAAATCAACTGGGCAAAATTGGCTACTGTCACCCAACGACGGGATTTGGGAATAACTATTACAAACAATCTGCAACACAGTCAGTAAGTTGACATGAGTGTGAAAATGGCAAGCAGAGTACTGGGATTCACCACCAAAAATTTTGAATACAAGTCCAAGGACATCATCATCATTCCCTTGTACCAGGCGTTAGGGCGGCCACACTTAGAATTTGCTGCTCAATTCTGGTCACTGCATCTGTGTAAAAGTGTTACGAATATTGTGCTCTACGTATATTTATATTCTTAATTATTTAATATTGCTATGTATTCAACGGCGATAAATTATTCTTTTTTTTCTTCATTATTATCAATTTATTTCTCATACACGCTGTAGTAAAATTATACTTTTACAAGTATTTCGAACAACGTTTTCAAACGTATCTTCCTTTCTTTAAGCGAACGCGAGTATTAAACTATAAAACATTTAGGCTTTAGTGCAGCCTATGACAGTAAGATACATGACAACAACGCAGCTGCTCGCTGGTGTTAGAATGAGCGAGATAAGCGATCGCTTTGTATATAACAGTTTCTCGGCGAACAACCGGAGACTGTGAAACCTTTATTAATTTGGAGGAAACTCTTGAGAGCGAGGGCAAAGTTCAAAATCTGTTATGGTTGTTCAGGTTGAGATGTAGAGATCTTTCTTAGTACTTTGTAGAGCCACAGAAAAAAAATATGTTTAACGGAAAAAAGCTTGAAGGTTCACACTTAGGTCTGGTTCGAAGAGGGTAGTCAGTCTGAGTTTGAAGGAGTTAGTGGAAGTTACTTAGCGCTTCTCTCCTTCGGAGGCACGTGTCTGTGCT
>LQNS02278101.1:9749849-9762792 GCA_001587735.2 Parhyale hawaiensis | reverse complement strand
TCATTGCCTGACAAGCTTGTGATTTTACTAGATTTTAGCAAAATGGCTAATTTTATTTCCTATCTCGCTTTATTGTGCGTAATTCAATTAAACATTAATGTGGTAAAAAACTGTTTTAACAATTCATTCATATGTTTGGCACTGCAAGTCTTTTGGGTAAAAGCCAGGTATGTCACGTCCAAGTGGCAGATAGTCCTGTTCAGTGTAATAGGCAGGGTAACCCGCAGGTAAGAATGTCGCTTGACAGGGTCTGCTTATAATGATGTTGCGGGCGTTACTGCAGGTAACTTATAAAAAAAAATCTCCTGACATAGGATCAGATGATATAGCTTCTATTCTATGTAATTTCGAAGTAAAAATTCATACACAAAAGCAAATTTTTAAAGCCTTATTGACACTGGAAAAATGGTAGTTGCAGATGTCTCCAGCTTGTCATGTTAGTTGATAATAAACCAATTTTGTACCCATCATACTGCCTTGAAGCTGCAGTAAGATAGAGGTTTTAGGGCCTGTTTCTCATTGTTTTAGAGGCAGAACAAGCGAAAACAGTCTATCATCAGTAATATGATCCCAAAGCTTTGGCAAACAGCAGCCAGTATCAACGGAATCAACCTCCGGCAGTAGCAAAGTTCGCACCAGATGACGTGCTGTATCATTTGCAGAAGCATCGAAAAATGGTTACACCATGAGTTAGCCTGTTCCTTAATTATAATCCTGTAATTTTAAGCAGTTGTTTAACGCTGATCTTCTTTATGTTTAATCATTCTGTTTTATGAGTGTTGACTGTAGATTAAGCCCAGTAGCGCGATATAAAAAACTCAAATAGTGTCATTTCTGTGGAAAAATATATTTTACCTAGTTCTTACATCTTGATGTCTATTTTACATGGTGAGCTGTCTTGTAGACTCTGCTCTTGGTTGCAAGAGCGTCATACATAAAACATAATTTCTCGAATAGGGACAGTTGATTTTCAAAAACTTTGAGAGCGCCGTCCAACCCTTGATAAAAGTGTTGTCATTCACAGTCTCGTTTTCTTGAAATGATGATTCTACCTATTTTCTTTATGACTCGATTACGCCATCGATAATTGATATTAACGACACTAGCTTTTATCTCAATACAAAAGCTTCCCGCGTTAAATATAGTAAGAAAACTTATTGTTTTATAGAGCACATCTTTAGGCTTCTGTAATCTTCACCAGACTTGATATTTGCTATTCCAAACGACATAGAGTACTCTTGAAGACGGTGTATTATGATTTTCAAATAACCAGAAAGCAGTGAAATGTGAAAAACCAATTTCTCACAACAATTTTGTGATAAACCTTTAGTTTTACTGTCTCATGTGAAAGATTAATAGACATCATACGAGTACGCAGGAGCAGCTCATGTTACTATGCAGCAAGCGAAGGCCGTTATTGTTGTGTCACAATTTAAAATATTTCTAGAAAACAGGGGTGCCTTTTACAATTTTCCTGCAGATAATAGCCTGCAATAATTACAATACATGTTTTGAACATTATACTCTCGTTTTATTATACACATAGATAAATTATCACTTACAACGAATAATCAACTCCGACTTGCTTTTGATGTGAAAATGATATAAAGTCACCTACAAATCATAAAGACACTTATCACCTTAAAACCTATTAATAAAATTCCTAAAGAATATGAAGAAAAAAATTATCCACTGGTGATGAATGCTCTAAGATATCTGTTACCTATCAACTGTAGGTAATCGTAATGTGTGCATCAAACCATGCATCCCATTTTATGATATTGCCAGTTGAAATTAATGTAAAAGCTGTTGATGGTATTACTCCGTGTTGTTTTGGTCCAGAACTATGTATCGTCTATCGCGAATATTTCCAGTTTTTTTTATCGCGACTTCATGAACTACGTTAATTCTAAGTTGAATCTACTCTACCAACACAGCTGGTGCTTCAATTGCAAGCCCTTCACCTAGAAATGTCATTAGGTACGAAGACACAATACACAAATCTAGCAGATACATAATGCAAACCTCGTACAAATTGAACCGTGCGCACACTATATCTAGAATATGTAGATTTTTCATGAGTTGATCAATTCCAAAAACGTCAAAACTCTCACTGCGGTCGGTGTTCCATACCGAACAGACCGACAATAGCTCTGAATGCATTGGCGGGATCTGTCTTCAGTCGTGTCGGTCTCCAGGCGTTCATGTCAGTTGTGAACGTTTTCTTAAGGAATGAGCTGAAGCAAATTTAGGTCATTACCACGAGTGCCATATACATGGCAAGGCACTAACACTCTGTAGTGCTGTTCAAACAAAGCTACATCACTGTATAAGGCTTTACGGATAAATGTCATTAAAATATAGTTCTATACATCAGGCAGTTTAAGGAGTTGCAACTCGCTATACATAGCATGGGTTGACATGACTTGTACATTGTTATTCCGCCTAACGTTTAGAATTACTCTGAGTATCTCATTCAAGGACATCTCAAGAGGTCGGAGTACATGTGCAGTTGAACCTCCCAACACAGCAATGCTCTGAATGAGGTGAGAGTATACTAACGCATAGTATACAATTTATAACGATTGCCGACTCAAAAACTTTCGAACAGCACGAATAGCCCTCCTTGGTTTGGCGACTATATTGCTTACTTCTTGAATATGATTAGAATAATTTAATTTTGAATCAATTGTCACACCCAGATATTTGACTGAAAAGACCCACTGCAGTTTAGTACCGTTCAAAAAAATATCTGGTAAAATTGGTAAGGATTTTGAAGCACATAACATAAGTTTAGTTTTGTTGGCGTTGGGAGTCAATCTATTCAAATTGAGCCATTCCATTAACTGCGCAATAAAAATGTTGAGTCGTTCAACAGCACGGGAAAAACAAACATCATTTATATAAAAAACAGTATCGTCCGCAAATAAAATAGATTTCACATCTTGAAAAGCAGATATATCATTTATGTACTCATTAAAAAGGAGCGGCCCAAGAACCGATCCCTGAGGAACTCCAACAGCAATCTCACTCTGTATTAATTCAAAACCATTGACACAAACATATTGTTTTCGACCTGTAAGGTAGCGGCGAATCAGCTGAAGGATGTTGCCACGTATGCCATAATGATCAAGTTTGTAAAGTAGGATATTGTGATTAACGGTATCAAAAGCCTGCCTCAGATCTAAAAACATGCACACAGTATAGGTCTTGCAGCTGATGTAGGCAGCACATCGCTTACCAGTTATATATTGCTTGATTAATGTTCTTACCGCTTCTAAAACCATACTGATTAGGAATTAAAATATCCGTATCTAAAAATGACGATAATCTAGACTGTATAACAGTTTCAAAAACTTTATTAAAAATGGACAAAGTTGATATAGGTCTATAGTAACTCAGCGCATTTCGGTCCCAGCTGCCTTAAAAATAGGTATCACTCTAGCAACCTTTAAAGCAGATGTATAGTCTCCAAGTATTGTACATTCATTAAATATTGCACATAAGCAGCCTACAATACGAGGTAAGATGCGTATCAACTGACGGGGTTAGATTTCATTTCTGTGATATCTTTTATGTTCAACTGGTGCAACCATATTTTGGATTTCATCAGGTGTTATTGTACTAAATATGAACTCATTCTCCACCCGTGGACGGTTAATATTATATTGCACTATGTTATCTGAAAAATTTTGTACGAGATCGGTAGCAACAGAGCTAAAATATGAGTTAAAATGGTGTGCCAACTCGGTTTTACAGACTAGCTGCCCTTGTAGCATTAGCTGATCGATCTTTTCATGATTTTTACGACCTAACCACTGATTAATATTGTTCCAGGTTTTTCTGGAGCTATTAGAATCTTCCCTTAATTGCTAACGTCCATGACGTTTTGAATAATAGCATTAAAAAAAATGAGGCAGACAAACAAACTGATGGACGGATCTTCACCAAAAGGTAATCATCTGTTCCTCTTAAAATACGTTACAAGCCCTGTAAATTTCATCAAAATCGGTCCATAACTTTTTTGAGTTATCTTGATGACAGACAGACAGACAGACAGAAAGATAGACACACAAACAAACGGACCGACAGATCCGACGAAATCATAATATCCTTGGAGGAGGTAATAACTGAGCTATATTCATGTTTTTCATTGTATTGTAGATGAGCTATATTCATGCATTTTTTTGTATCGTAGCTGAAGCAATTCATGCATTTATTTGAATTGTAACAGAGCCATATTCATTCGCTTATTACCTCCGCCAAGGAGGTATGTTGTTAACGTGTTCGTCTGACTGTCTATTTGTCTGTCACCAAGATAACTCAAAAAGTTATCAACCGCTCTTTACGAAATTTTCGGGGATTGTTAGATATGCTAACAGTAACAGATGATTAACTTTTGATGAACATCCGTCCATCTGTTTGTTTGCTTGCATGTCTGGCTATTTTTTTATCAGTGCCATAACTCAAAAAAAGTTATAAATGGATTTTTATAAAATTTACAAGAGTTGTTATGAACGTTACGAAGAGTAAATGGTGAAATTTTTGTGAAGAACTGTTTTTGTTCGTCTGTTTGTTGCGAGGTTTAATTTTGAAATTCTTAGCAAAATAACTGAAAAACTTCTCCATGGGTCTTTATAAAATTTATAGAAGTTGTTAGTAATGTTAAAAGATAAAGATGATTAAATTTTGGTGCAGATTGGTTGGTTCGTTTGCATGTTTGACTTTTGTCTGTTATAATGTTTGTTAGCAGCATAACTTCGAAAGTTATGAACGGCTCTTCAAGAAAATAGCAGAAAACTTTAACATCAACAAAAGGCACAAATGATTAAATTTTGATACAAAGAAAATCATGGATTGAGAGCCAAATTTTATTTTTCGTTGCTGTTGCCTTACTTATAGCGGAGGCATTCACTCTCAGAGTGCTCTCTTGTTCATGCTGTAGCTGAGCCATATATGTACATGCATGTATTTGTCTTTTTATTTTAGCTGAAGAAACTCGGGTATGTTCTGTATTGAAGCTGGATAGCAAGACAAGTAGAGCCGCAAATATGCACCTCAGACTTGTTGCATCCGATATTAGTAGCCATATATTATACTGTATACTCTGGTTGATCCTCTGTGCAACCAGCTAGCTAAAAAGGGGATAAACTGAAACCATCCAATTGCAGTGCAGATGTCATACGTGAGCCGAGTTGCATGACTTGCATGGTCTCAAGTGTCACTGATCAGAGTCTCCTTACATCTAATGGCACACTCATGGCTCATGCACGGGCTGGCCACGTCAGTGGCCAGTGCGATCTATGCAGCCGCGAGTGCAGCAAGTGAGCGTTCGTTTAGTGCAAACCGGCTGCTATCATCATCACGCTCACTAAAAGTCTATCTGCCCAAACTCCAAGGTTAGTCACTGAGGTAACTGAGCTGTGAACAAGCCCAATTTACAAGAAAAATAAACCATAACTTTTGTGGAACCAATTCATTTGAGATCTCTTGTTGTAATGTAAAAGGCATCGCGTCGCTTCAAACACTTGCAACATGTTCCAAAGCGACAAAGGTAAAGTGTCTCAGTGAAATTATGGGCAGGCCACAGCTCGAAGGCTTAATTTTAGCGGCCAATCGAACACGCCCGGTATCCACGGGAAGTATTAAAGCAGTTCAGTTTGTTTATGTATAGGTCATGTTAGCCCTATTCTAGGATGTCTCGTTTATTTTATGGTAACTTGCTTTTCGTTCAGTTGCATTTTATTTCAAAAAAACACAAAATAATTATCGCTATATATACATATGTACTTCTGAATGCTTCATCATAGCGAATAGAGATTTTTAATGCAGTATCATAGAGGAAACTGTCGTTAGCTTGGCGCAACGAAAACTTTACCAGGAATTGGAAGGAAACAGAAATTGCTTATAAGAATTCTTCGGAAACTGTGTCGTGAAGTCGATATCAAAGTAAGAGTTGCGGTAACAGATATTGGCAAGACGTTGGATACGCAGGGTACCTGTGTCAGTGCTCGTACAAGATATGGCGTAATCTGAACAAGAACGGCCTGCTTGGTTATCGACCACAACTAACGTTTCATACCGCAAAGTTACTGCTCGATTACACTCTGTTAAAACTCACATGGACAAAGAAGATAGCTTCCGGAAACGCGTATACTATAGAGTGATGAAATGAAAATTCAGGTTTTCGAACAATAATGATGCTAAGATTTACGGTAAGGAGGGTGAGCCACCCATATGTGATACCGGGCAATAAAATTAATTCGCTTGGCTTTAAATGCAAAGCAAGCCCATAATGAAATAACCACATTTCTTGAAACATGAATAAAACTACTTTAGTCAAGTCAGTAGCTTCGATATATGTACAGTACCGCTCTTTGATATCCGTTACAGTTATAGGCAATAACACATGTAGTTTCTGGGATCGTCAGTCATAGGAATTCTCGATAAACGAAAAAAAAAGATGTAATTTACGGTATAGTGGTAGCACCTTACTCAGAACGGCCCTATTATTCGAAATACTACCCTGGCAGAGGTGGGCTAAACGCTACAAATGTTAGCATAGTTTTGAAGTCACGGCATTTTTTTTCTTGCCAATCGCCAGATGTACACACCTGCGAAAAGGTCACGCAATGGTTGATGGACTCCTTATCTAGATTACAGAGAACTATGTGCGGGGAAAGAATTGGAAAATCCAACTTGTTATAGTCGAATTTGTCCTTATTGGAAAAGAGCAGACTAAATTCTTAATAACAATGCACATGAGCGAGGCTAACTGTGCCATCATGAATAACAAACATGTTTATTTGTTTAGGTCATTCATAACTGAGAACACATCTTTCCCGCTTCCTGGAAAAACGTTTTCACTCACGGGTAAAGAAGGCTAATGTGTACCTCGAAAGTTAGGAATGAAAGAAGTTTACACACACAGTAATGCATTAATTACTTACAGCCATGAAAACCAAAGATGGATGGTACAGGCCAGCTGGGGATATGGAGAAGAACTGTGATATAATGTACAAGCAGCACGACCGATCCCTCGTGGCAAGCTATGTCCTGCGCCTTGCCACCTCTCGCGTGCTCACCGAAGTCGACATGAAGAAAGTTTTCACCCACCTTTTCAGGTTGGTGACACTTGCTAACTACGCCGTTAACCGACACTGAGCGGTTATGGTTGGTACTACACCACCCGCACAGTTGATAACAAGAATAGAGGATGCATCATGAAGAAATATTCCTTGAAGGTAGAATTGATTATAATATTTGTTTCTCGCTCCAGGAGTGCCTGTATCATACATAGGTACATAAATATTGCATCGCGCCATGTAAAAATACATACTGCTTTAATTTTATTTTTGTCTGTGATTCAGGAAGACGATTAATTTGCGAATGGTGCTGGCGGACCGGGAGGGCGAGCTGTGGCTGCTAGAGATGCAGGAGCCTGATTTGGATTTCATGGTCAGTTTTTTTTGACAGAACTTGTCTGCACATGGTAGAGGCCAGCCTTTCTTAATATTTTCATGCCAAACTATTGGGAGGAAAAGTTATTCATATGTCATTCAAAATTATCTTGCTATATGCTGTAATAATATGAGCATATTTAACTTGACATAAACCTTAGGGTTACCTCATTCCTAGTTAACTTAGAAAGAAAAGTCATATTTAGGACCTAAAACGAGACGTATTCGTTTAGAAACTGTAATATTGTTTGAAAAACATACACCGGTACATACTCTTCGTCAGTTTCTGCTGCGTTTCAGGGATTGTACTCATATATATTTAGATGTCGATTAGAAGCAGTTGAAGAAATTTTGATACCCACGACGCGCGTTTCGCTGTTCTCCAGCTCATCAGGTGGGAGGGTCAAAGTTGGTGAATTTAGTTCTTGAAATCTTGTGAAATTTAGAGAGGTTACCATAGGAGGTGTAACTATGATACCGGCTGTTCCAAACGTATAAATGAAATTTCCAATCAAGCAACAAGCAAATGTTTTATCAATTTTCAACTACAGTCCGCTGCGTTGACTCCAATTACTGCACGTTGCAGACACACAGATGTACCAGGGGTGAACTGCTGACTTAGAGGAACAAAAGAGATTAGAATTCTAGGCTAAATTCCGCTGAACAAAGCCAATCTTTTCTTCGGTCATACGCTGAAAATCTTTTTTACTCCGCAGTTGATCTCGTTTCAAAAAATTGAGCCCTGTATCAATATAGCCGATGATGTCATATATGTTGGGAGTATTACTTTTTTGCTCAAGCAGAAAATTGTTCTATTTAGGGGAGAAGCAAAGTTGCAAAAAATATTTGCTGCCAAGAAAGAATTGTGTTCTTTACCCGCCTGCTGACAGCTAAGGACTATCTTAAGTATTTGTTCCGTTGATTATGTAGGCAATTAGCGCATCAGCGGCTACTCAGAGTAGCTGAAGTTCGGATGTAGAAAAACTAAAAAAAAAAGAGTCAATCACGATGCATGAGAGTACTACAAGAAACTGCATGTATCATCATTGTTTGGATTTCAACGTTGGCAGAGCACGCACTGGCTTCAAATAACAAAACCTGCAACCTGTTCTATTTTCTGCCTATTAGTTTTTAACGAGTGTGATTGGATGACCAGTCTACAACCCGGCCTAATTTTCACCTATTTGTTTTCTTAAAATAGGCAAATAAAAATAAACGATAAATAAACAAACAAAAGTATAAATAAACGTATAAATATTCATCGCCCTTCATTATATAGTCGATTTAGATATTTGTATATTTTGTGTCCCCCTTCCTAACGAAATAGATCAGCGAAAATAGGCCAATTTGTGCATTTTGTAACTACAAGCGTGACCCTTGGAATTAATTAATTAATGTTTTCACCAACTTGAGCTTGACTTTAGGCAATGCTTCTACTTTAACCTACCGCGTCTAAATCAATGTCCGTCAATTAACCCTGACGAACTCTGTCTTCCGTAAAGCAGTCCGTTTACCTTAACACACCTCGTCTGTCCTATCCTAGTACTCTGGGTCCACGTATGAATTTCGCATATGTTCTGTTAACAGAGATTTCGCACTTCCATCTTGATAAAGACATAGAGATATCCGGAAGTACTTCCTGTATCGTTCTGCTCTGTGTTTGAATGTCTTTTCAAAGCTCTGTTTCTCACAGTTTACAGATAATTTAAACCTTCATAATCTTACACACTTGCATTTTTACGTCTGCGTTTTCATTTTATTTTTTTTCAAAATCATACGGCTCGTGATGTGATGCGATAGCTGTAGAAAAAAGCACAAAAAATTCAGCCAGTTTCTTCACTAATTGCTGCTTGTGTAACCATAACACCCTGTCCTCAAAATGGCATTGTATTTCCTAAGACATCGCTCTTTCGCTTCCAGCAATACTTTGGATTCGACATGCTTAAAACTGCCCGGATTGTGCCCCTGCACCGTATCCTAACTGCCCATGTTAAGAATGTTTTGAGTCACCAGCAAAGTAAATGTAATATGGGTGGAAAAATAATGAAAATTGGTAGACATGATACGAATGAAATGAAATTCATGTGCTCACTTCAAAACTGACTGAAAACACTACAAAACTGACTTAAAATTTTTTCAAACACGTGGAAGAAGCACAAATATGGTTACAATTCCGTCCAGACAAAATCAGAGCTTCTCGGAAGATGAATAGTAGTTGAATTTTTCCCGTCTAATAGTGATAACCAGAACGTGCAGACGGATGGACGTATGGTGCCATAAGCAAAATAATATTACACTAGCGGAACAAGTGTCAGTTCCACGGTTAATGTTATTAATACTTTCACCTACTTTCGTTGGACATAAGGTAGTGCTTCCGTAATTTAACCTACCCCGTCTAATCTATAGTCCGCCTGACAAACACCGTCTACCTTAACACACCTCGTCTAGCGGACTCTAGCCTCTCTCACCTATGAATCTTGCATACAACGGTACTTCTTGCATTGTTCTCCTATGATTTAACCGATCATAATCTTACGTGTTTCAATTTTTCTTGTTAGTGTGTCTGATTTTTTTTTTTGCACTACTACGGGAGCCGTGGATATTGACCAGTAGCCCACCATTTTGCTGCTGTCTTTGATACAATAGCTATAGGCTAAAACCATGGCTGAACTACGTTAACAGGTTGACTCACGCGCAGGTCGGGTTGCCAGCCCCGCCACTTCATCTCAGCTGTGACGTCACGTGGGGAGATAGACTCCAGTCCGTGTTTATTTTTTCCTACCCGTCACTTGCTTTATAAATACCGTGAGCGAGGGCTTAAATAGAAGAGAAACAATGGTAATCATTTTCACACAGTCACAGCTCTTAACTTCACCGTGCAAATATCTGTTGGTGAGAAATAAAGGTATAGAATGTCAAATAAATGAGCTCAACGACGAAGGAATCAAGTACAGCAACACAGCTACGATTTATTCGGCATTATATTAACATAGGTTGTTCTTCGTAACCATATTACTGTTTTATATACTTGTGCACTCCACTGTTAAAAATAATAGCAAAAGAACACGTTTTAAAAAACAATTAGGATACAGCGCCAAAATCATGTCGCAATTGAAAGTTGAAATTGGTTTAATAACTTTGAAAGGCGGCGTAGTGAACACTTTGCTCACTATCAACGTAGGAGTGTAAGTTAATATTAAATCTCTCAACTAAATTATTGCGTAATAGAGCATTGATAAAGAAACAATTACCAGCGAAGCAATATATTGTAAGTCACATCGCCCTCAATAATTATTCTCCATGATTTTTGTCACTGCATTGCTACCGAAAAGTCTCACTTCACCGTATATCAGGTGGGACGAGACTTGAAAGCTCTAAAAGTAATTTTCATGTACAAATTTAAGATGTTTAGCTTCGAATTTATTATATTAAAACATTAAAGGGCTTATATCAGAAAGAAAATCCAATTGTCAAGCAGATGGGTGTGATTTGCCGGTCTCAGCGTTACATATCTCTATATTCCGAAGAGGGAGCACCTCCTCTCTCACGTCTATGCCACACGCTATTCAAAAGAATGAGTTTCGCCATCTTTTCGTCCGAATGTTTTGATTTGCCCATTGAAATATAAATGGCACACACTTGCAAACGATTTTGAATTATAATTCTCTCCAGATATAATGATACGTCAGACAGTTAACTAACGGCACTTGCGGAGCAAACTGAACTGACGGTAAACATTTTCACGTCATTTGTTGGCAATCTCAGAGCTATGTTTAGAAGAGTTCAACATAACTTTTGGATGAAAATATAACGATACTCGTTCTTTTGACTAGCGTGTGTCATCGGCAACAGTAATAAAACAATATCCCATTAAACTTGTCTCAATTTTCTTGTTGATGATGAAAAACTTAATCCAGGCCGTTCTCATTATAAACACATTGGCGTACAAACAACGAGCTTTTTCCAGTTTGAATAATTTTCATGAAATTCCTGGATAAGATGAGTATTGACTGGTGTTACTTTGGTAAGGCTGAAAGGAAAATTGTATCACTCATAATTATTACGAGTGCTTTTTGAACCATTAAAAAGAGAAATAGTAGAATGTTGAGAATCAAGAAGCCTTTAGTGCTACACCCTGAGGCCTTGTTTCCACAGTCAAATACCTTCTAAAACGAAAAAAGTCTCGCACCAAGTGCGGCATCAACAACTCACAGATGCACATTTTCCTACTTTAAGCATTGTACTGAAGAGAGAGAGAGATAAGCGGTAATCATATTGCTGAGGCGAAAAATAGTTGGAGCACATGCGGCCTGCCACAGCGGAACGTGAGTTGGCTCATTTGAAAGTCCAAACGCTCTTTTTTGCAACACCAATAGCTCTTTAAGAACACGATGAAGCTTTAATAAATTGTTATCAACATGTTCAGAACAGCCAAACATGAAACGACATCCCAACATAACGAAAAAATCGTAAAAAAATAAATTGTAAATGATATCGATACTCTAGCAACACTGACGATTGTCACGAGCGTTCTCCTGACGTGACGTCACACAGGGAGATGCGCAGAACCGTCTCAAAATGGTCAAGCGATGAGTTAACCTGTTAACGTAGTTCAGCCATGGCTAAAACATACAGAGTCGGCCAGCCAATTTCTTCACTCAGATCATCCTAACCCTCTGTTCTCAAGATGCCATTGTATTTCTTGAGATATTACACATTCGCTTGAAAGAATACTCTAGAGCCGATGTGTCCAACACTACCAGTTTTATTCTCCTAAAGCGTAGCCTATCTACGTATCTAGCTGGCCCTACTTAAGAACGTTGAGCGCTACAAGCAAAGTGAACATAAAATGCGAAAGAAATGAAAAGCGGTAGATAAGATACGAGTGAAATGGTCTTCATGTGCTTGCTTTGAAAGTGACGGAATTTTTTTCAAGAAGCGCTAAAGAAGATAGCTATGGTTGAACTTAGCTCCAGCGAAAATCAGAGCTTATATAGAAGCTCCTTGAGCTACTTGCAAGTTGAATCTGCCGCTATCTAACAGTGAAAATCGTAAAGTGCAGACACGCGTACGGACGGAGCCTCAAACAGAATTATAATAAAAATTACTATCCTTTAGTAAATTATAAAATTGAAAAAGTAGACACGAACTAATTAAAACTTGACGTTTCGGGATACTTCTCCCATTTTCAAAAAACTTAATAAAATCTTTAATGGATACCTAACAATTTTTTTTTATTTATTTAAGGAGACCTAAGTTGTGGTGTCAGCAGGGTGGGAGCTAGAGGGCTAATGACCACAGTGCGCTATGGGGTCCTCATATAGGCGTCGAGCGGCACGGGAAGCGGACGAAAAACGGGCGAGTACAGTCGGGGGAAAAGTGTCAGCCATGGTTGTGACGAGTGGTACAGTTGTAGTCATTATAATAGGGCGGGAAGAAAAAGAACATGTACAGTCATGGGGGAAGAAAGTCTGTCCTGCACA
>LQNS02278101.1:9734686-9748343 GCA_001587735.2 Parhyale hawaiensis | reverse complement strand
TCCTCCGCTTCCCGTGCCGCTCGACGCCTATATGAGGACCCCATAGCGCACTGTGGTCATTAGCCCTCTAGCTCCCACCCTGCTAACACCACAACTTAGGTCTCCTTAAATAAATAAAAAAAAAATTTTGTTAGGTATCCATTAAAGATTTTATTAGGTTTTTGAAAATGGGAGAAGTATCCCTAAACGTCAAGTTTTAATTAGTTCGTGTCGACTTTTTCAATTTTAGAATTATAATATAGATATGTCGCGTTTTCACAGAGATCGATGAGAAAATATTAGACCAGCCAGGCTGGTGAAGATGTTGAAAGGGAGACTCATTGCGAGAAGTTATAACTAGAGAGGTGAGGTGCAATGTACCGTAGCCGAATTAATTACCTCCGTCAAGGAGGTTATGTTTTCGTCGTGTTTGTATTTCTGTCTGCCTGTCACCAAGATAACTCCAAAAGTTATGAACCGATTTGAATGAAATTTACAAGGATTGTTAGGTATGTTAGGAGGAACAGATGATTATCTTTTGGTGAAGATATGTGCATCCATTTGTTTGTTTGTATGTCTGACTTATTTTTCTCAATGCCATAACTCAAAATGTTATGGATGGATTTCGATGAAATTAACATGAGTTGTTAGGCATATAACAAAAACTAAAGGACTAAATTTTAATATTGATCCGTTGGTTCGTTCGTTCGTTTGTCATTGTTATTAATTTTATGCTTGTTAGCACAAAAACTCGAAAAATAATAAATGGATCTCTGTGAAATTTATAGGAGTTCTTAGTAATGTTAAAAGACATAAATGATCAAATTTCGGTGCAGATCGGCTTGTTTGTTTGTATGTTTGACTCATATTTGTCATACTGTTTGTTAGCTGTATAACTCAAAAAGTTATGAACGAATCTTCAAGAAAATCACACAAGCTGTTACTATTATCAAAAGACACAAATGATTAGATTTTGGAGTTTATACAAAGAAAATGATAGTTTCAGAGCCAATTTGAATTTTTTGCTACCTTTGCCACGCTTGGCGGAGGTATGCGCTTTCAGAGTGGTCTAGTTGCAAATAAATTCATTATTTATAGGTATTTCGAATGAAAAATCAACTGGCATACTCTTCAGACATTCATACATGAGTTGAGATATAATTAGAATCATCAATTCAATGGTAAATTATAATAAGACACCATAATATGAACATTGTAAGAGAACGGTAGAAAGCATACAGCGATATGCATTTTGTACGATAACAGTGGCAGTTTGCTCACCAACGCCGGCAGTGTGCATGTGTTGCAGGAACTGTGGGGTGCCTGCTGTATTGCAGGGACTGTACTGTCTACGTACGCAGAACAATCAATGTACTACGAGTGTACAAAACAATATTCATTCAATGATACAGTATACAATGGGCTGCGACTGAACTGATGTAGCCTCATTTAGCTAAGGCGGCAATATTTATTATAAATAAGGTGTATAAAGCTTCGTTGTCCATTAGTAATTATAACGCTGGGATGAAGTTACATGCAGATACACAGTATAAACAAAAGTTGACACGTACGGGGCTGCCGGCCGTACGAATATAGGGTGCGGTGCAGTATAGCTCAGGTCTTTCTTTATAGAGACCATTTATCATAAAATATATGGTATTTTCACTTATGCATGGTATTTTCATTCAAATTTTTACAGAATACATGAAAAATGCCATTTTATGAAAAGTCACAAGCTTCCAGCAACTCAACTCAAATTTGAAAGTAATAAAAATGCAAATTTCTACAGGGTGAGGTGCAATACACCTCAGGTCTCCTTGTGCATGGTTAACTGCATGCTATCCTTATTCAGCTAACTTTGAAATCAAAATAATTGAGATATTTATAGCTACATTTAGCGCTGTTACGTAGTCTGATTTTATTACTTTATTACTTTCTCCATAGATCGAAACTATATTAGCTCTTAGTTTACGACGTAGAAATTCAGCGATGATCAACGAAGCACAGACGAAGTGATAATTATTCACTGGGCAGTACACCATTGCTTTCTACCAAGCGAGCTGTTCTGGATTGCTTCATTCTGAAGCATTTTTATAAAGTGATCTTATGATGTTTAAAGATGTGAAGTAAACTGAAAGAAAAGGGGAGTTCGGCAACAGGAATGAATTATTGAAAAAATGGGCTGAGTCTGGTGTATATTGTGGTGAATTTATGGTATAAAATACAGTAGAACAAAAAAATGATAGGGTACTATATGAAACAGTCACGGGTCACGCTATAGAACTGAAATCATCAGATTCACCGATGAAAAGTGAGAGTGTTCAGAATGTGAAAGGCTAAATAATGCAATCTTCAGACGATGAGAACCACAGCTTAGCTAAGGCGTATTTATATGCATTGGAGTAGAACAGTAATTCTTAACCTGGATTCCATCGAACCCCAGAGGTTCGGTGAGTTTCAGTGGTTCTCCCCTCTCGTATGATTCGTAACGTCAATCTCTGTTTGCTGGCTTGTTCTCTGAACACAGTGATTTTCTGTGTAAATGATACATGGTATAGTTTGCGTACTAATACTGCATATATGATTACATACATATTCTTTGAATCTGATGAAAAACAAAAGTGCACTTTATTTTTCTTAGTATGAAGGGTTCGATTATTGCATGAATGAAACTTGAGGGGTTCGGTACCTCCAAACAGGTTAAGAACCACTCATATAGAAGAAGAGCATTGAGAAAAGTACCTCCGAAGAGTGAGACTGTTATATATTTGTGTGTGCGTTTGTCTCTATGTCTCTATCCTGATGTACAAGTGCAAATCCTTTGCTGGCAGAACATTTGCGAGATCTATCGCTGATATCAAAGTGCCTAGATAGGTTGTACGAGGTGACCTAGGAAGCGCTTCACGTTCGTGGAACAGATGTTTCTGTGCGCGAGTTAACGGTTGGATCTATTAAGACTCATCGATTCCAAGTCGCTATTCACAGGTGCGAATTGGAACTCAAAAGAATTCAAAGAGAGAGTCTAAACTGAGCAACGGGCCCTCGCTATAGCGGAATAGCTGCCGCAGGGGCTCGGAGTTTAAGCACTTTTTGAACATAATAACATTAGATAAGTTGAAGCTGCATCCCCGGCAGCGTAATCGGAAGGGAAGGGAGAAAAAATTTCGTGTGCAGCAGAATTGAGGTTAGACGCATTTCGTCCGGATTAAGTGACGTGTGTTTTGTATGAGGTTGGTTAGGTTAGAACAGCTGCTTCAGGTCAAGCTAAAATGAGATATAATAGCTTAGCTTAGGATTGCTACTTTTTATAGAGTGAGAACATTAAGTAAATGTGGAATTTCCATGGGTCCCGCTAGCTTATCTTAATGAAATAAGTTAATATCCATTTTCATTTTCCAGACCCTGGACTCAACTGACACCAATGACGTGTTTCAAAACATGTCACGCTATTGCTTCAAAGAAGAAGGGCCGATTTGGGCAGTGAGATTCTTGCCAAAGGCGTCGGAGAAAGATGACTTCTTCCGTTCAACCAGTTTCGAAAACACTGATGAAACACTGAACAGGTTGCCCCACATCAGTCACGTAGTAGTGTGTTACCATCACTCCATCAGCGATGGTTCCACTGCAACGCGGATCATCCAGTACATCCTCACTCTCATCAATTCCGTACTTGCAGGAAATTCCATCGACGACACCGAGCAGTTTGCGCCAATGCTTGATGTTGAGAAGCAGAAGATAATCATAGCAAAAGTTGAACAAATGTTCATCGAAAATCCAGAACTTATTCAAGCTCGTTCTCGAGTGATTGAAAAGTGCATGACAGAAACCCTGCTGCACAAAGCTTATCCGCAACCTTCC
The DNA here is from genome assembly GCA_001587735.2 of Parhyale hawaiensis. Classification (NCBI taxonomy): domain Eukaryota; kingdom Metazoa; phylum Arthropoda; class Malacostraca; order Amphipoda; family Hyalidae; genus Parhyale; species Parhyale hawaiensis. Next base: position 9,744,506 of record LQNS02278101.1, on the reverse strand, counting down.
AAAAGGCCTCCCGCAGTTGTCTGCATCCCCCGTATTTTGGACTCCACTACAACAGCCAAATTTCTTGCTAGGTGCAAGATGGAAGGCCTTACATTCCATACTGGTTTCTGCAGCGTCCTCAATGCCTGTTTCGTTCAACTACTCCAAGATGGAAATATACTTCAAGATATTTACACCGTATCAGGAATTCACCCTTTGGATGAACGCGGGTACTACAATGATGCAGCCAATGCGCTGGGTCCAGAGTTTGGTATCCTCGCCGTAACAATTGATGTTCCTAAAGATGTTATGTCTAATTTCTGGGTGCATGCTAGGGCATACCATGCAGAATTTAAGGAACAAGTACAGTGTAAAGCAAGTTTAGAGTTTGGAGTTTTGCAGAAGCTGACTGGCAGGAGCTTCTTCGCCTTCTTAGATCCCAAAGGAACAGACTCCCCAATACCACTTCTCGCAACCTACAACATTACTAACATGAGAGATGTGAGCAAATTGATTCCAAACACCGAAGAAAATGTATCTCTTCTTTATTTCAGCAGGCAGCCTGCTGTGCAGCTATATCCGTACTATTGGACCAGTGCAATTGAAACCTTCAATGGTCAGCTCTCACACTCATTTAATTACAACACGCAGTTGATGGATGCTACGGTGGCAACCAAGTTGCTTGATATGATATTTCCAACCATGAAAAAGGTAATCGATCTACCCTAGTAAGAGCTGATGAGCCAAAAATCAGTCTGGATGTTTGATACCACAGACATTATAATCGTATTTACGTCAAGTTCGGCTATGGATTAAACGTTAGCAATAAGTTTTAGTATAACCTGTGTGGAGGATGACGGGAGAGTACCTCTTCATAATAACCAGACACTATGGCTGAAAGGACCAAGGCACCTGCTTGTTTCTTTCAAACGCATTTGCATGCTAGTTGTTTTTTGACATCTTAGATGAGCAAGAAATGCTTAGATTTTAGTTAATCGAAGGATATGACAGACATAATATATTTATCTTTCCAGTGGCTAGAAGTACTTGCTTATACAGTTTGAGCTTAAGCTTAAGCCAATTCTATAGCAAATACTCCATAGTGCAATAAAGATTTTAATAGTTACTCAGTTATACCTTTCTGAAGAATTTATTTCGAAGGAACATCACCATTTGCTGAAACTAGTGCTTGTTACGACTTGGACTGCTTTGCATTACATTAATGCGAAATTTCACAATGTAATTCAACCATTTGTATAGAAGATTCTCTCCCGATACAACACGCTGCTACAGCACCAAATGCAAGGCGTAGCCTACTGGAGAACAACATGCAATAATACTATGTGCTGAAGAACGAGGTATTTTATTGAGGTGTATCTTACTGTGTAGAATGAGGTGTAGTGAAAAGATATGTATTGCAACGATGTGCAGTACTCGTGCTATTTCTGCCGTGGAGGTCTTGTTTTTGTGGGAAATTTTCTTGTATTTAACCGTCACAGCGATAACTCAGAAAATTATGGACGGATCTTTGAGAAATTTACAGGGATTGTTAGGTATGTTAGGAGGAATAGTTACCTTCTGGTGATGATCCGTTCAACCGTTGGAGAGTTTGTTTGTCTGCTTCTTGTTTCTTACTAACACAACTCAACATATTATAAACGGATCTTCATGAAATTTACGCGAATTGTTAGGCGAATGTTAGGAGAGCATTTGACAAAATTTTTGTGATAGCCTGCGCGTCTATTTATCACCCGCGAACGAAGTGAGAGAGGTGATAATGTTTTCGTGAAAGATTTAGGTATGCATATTTGGAAATATATATATATATATTTGTCCGTCCACCCAATAAGTGGTAGAAGGAGTTGCGCAATGCTCATAATTTTTTTTGGAAAAAGTTTGATGGGTTACCAAGATGTGACCCATACCAAAATACTAGCCCTAGCTGGCCATTAAAAATGACGGCATTAATTTTCCTCTTCGAATTTGTCTCCACCGCGGCAAATCGTCTTACGCCACCAGGCGTTCTATTTTTCCTATGGTATTTTGGATGATCTACTCTGGGATTGGGGCTGTGCTTAACCTCGTTCATCAAAAATGACTTCGTTGAATTTCCACATGGTCTTATGCCACGGGGCTCTCTAGTTGACTCGATGTTTGTTGTTATGTTTGTTAGCAACATAACTAAAACTAGAGCACTCTGAGGGCGCATATCGCCGCCAAGCAAGACAACGGTAACGAAAACTTCAAATTTGTTCTGAAACCAAGATTTTCTTCGTATCAACACCTTTGTATCAACACAAAAACATAACCTCGTTGGCGGAGGTAGAAATTATGAATGGCTCGTTCTAAAATACGTAAAAATTGTGAGAAATATTATTAGACAAAAGCGACCAAATTTTGGTGATGAACGGTTCGTCAATTTGTGTGTCTGATTATATGTTTGACATAATGCTTGTCAGAACATAACTGAAAAAGTTATAGACGGATATTGGAAAAAATTACAGGCGCTGTTTGAAAAGCCAAGAGACACAAATGACGAACTTTTGGTGACGATGGAGTAGACATAGTGGTTTCAGGATTCATTTTATTCGTACCATTGCGTTGGCGGAGGTATGCGCTCTCAGAATGCTTTCTAGTTACGAAGTGAAACTCACCAGAGATATGAACATGGCGGAAGTGCAGCAACAAGCTGATCGTCCACTCTGTCACATGTAGGCTAGTTGTATAGAACGTTTGTTTATCAATTTTTTTAGAGATGTATGTTCATCTTTTCATGTATGTACTGTCAATAAATAAATAGTAATAATAAGAAATAAATTGTTATAAGATATTAATAACAACGGCAAGAAAATAGAAACAATGATGTTACTAGTAACGAAGCTAATATAAATACGCCTTTCGCAACCTTAGATTCTATGCACTGCACGCACGAAGCCGTAACATTTAGTGCCATTCCGTTCTTCTGTTTCTTTCCCAATTAGCTCATACAGGGCGTGGTCGATTGGGCGCTGAAACTTATCTTTCGAGGCTTGATTTGACCGAAACTTGAGACAGAAGCTTTGGCCTTATCGCCCTGACTCGCTGCAAGCGTTAGAAGCAAGGCGATTACGTTGAGCCTACGCAAAGCTAGAGTATAGGGAGGAAGGTTGAGTTCCTGTAAGTCTAGAGGGTTATCTTTTAAAGGTCAATACTTTAAGCTCGAATCACCGGGTCGAATCCTGCGCCCTTATCTGCAGTTTCAGAAAATTATAGCCTCGAGTCCCTTATTTCGGTGCCTAGACAAACTTACCCTTGCACTCGCTACATCGAGTTTGCACTGACCCTAATGAGACTTCCAAACACTGAAGGTAGGTTCAATTGGGCACCAAAATAATTAAGTCATGGAGTCTTCACTTGTTCAAAAACTCATTCCAGTGCGCTGGCATTGACTAGTTAAACTAAGTATTGGGCATTTACCCTAAAAATCTGTTACCTATGAGGCTACCAGAAACTCTACCTTATTCCATAGCATGGAATTTTCAGCCAGCTCACCGTAATCGGGTTGCATTTAACACTTGAAGCACACACTCAAAGTTGCAAAGCTAAAGTTTCTGACTGAAATGTCTTACAAGTCAAGCCTCGAAGGCTTAATTTTAGCGCCCAATAATTAATTAATTTTGCTCTGAAAAGTAGCGTTATGAAGCGGATCATCGTAATCGGATTGTTTTTAACAGTTGTAACACGATCAGAGGTGCTAGTTCTGCGGCTACACTCCTGCCTGAAGTTCTGAACAAGTCAGGCCTCGAGGTTATAATTTTTCCTGCCAGTCGAACGCGCCCTGAGTGTGAGACAAACATCCCAGGCTTATCCCAGATATGACACAATATCTAGGCTTCGGTACTCAATAAACCTGTAGCTACTAACACAGACACTTCATTAGCTTTGGATGTAATGGGGGTCACACGGAATACCGCAGTCGATTTGATGAGTTTCTATTTTGATACTTTTCAGTACGTTGCTTACAGATGGCCGAGCTATGCTAGAGCGCCTAAATAATAGCATGTGGAGATATCAAGCAAGTTATTGGCTGATTGACGAATTACGAAGGTGGGATCCGGAGCTATGGTGATCCGGGCGGACTTCGAGCGTGTTGACTGTCTGCTCGCAGACGAATTTACGAATAAAATAAACGCGGAAAAAAACTTCCAGATATTTGCAGAAAACAATAAAACATTTCGTCGAAGTTCTTATAGGGGGATTTGCGTTACCTTGAGAGGGATTTCTAACAGGGCTGCCAATTTAGCAATAAAGACACTGGATCTAGAAGTTTCGAAGCTCTATTCGCAGGAAGATTTCAACTATAGTAATCTGCAGTATTTTCTAGAGACCTTATGCTATACCTCTGTGAGTGTAAATTAATAAGGATTCACAACTAAACTGACATGAAAAATAAAATGAATGGCACTAAAACTCTTATAATTTGACATAATTCCAAATAGAGCGTATAAAACCGCACAGAAATAGATTTTGGAGTATTCTTTTTCTGGCGGTATTAAAGCATGCTGGCGACATTTACAAGTTCCATTTGACAACATAATGAGCTAACAGTGAACCATACCCGCGCAGTGCCAGGGGATATTGTACTGACATTCAAGGTCACTGGTTCGCGTCTGCCTGCTAAACGAGAGAGATTTTGTTTCTTTTTTAGTGTATTGGCAGCGTGTACTGTCGTACCGGGATGTCGGAGGGGCTGCAGAGGTACTGATCCTCACCTAGAATGGGGAAAGGTTGGGGAGTAGCTAGTCTTCCCATAACAACATGCCGTCGAACCCAAAAAATGATTATAAATAATATGTCCAAATGGCAGCCAGTACACAGTGGAGTCCTCACAGTACTGTGCTTGATTCATCACAGTGAACCACACAATATAGTTGGCCGTTCCTTCCTCTCTCGCGGATGGCACACCAATATTAATAGCGGCACAATCAGTGGCAGAGTTACGGAATGCTCAATAAGATTTAACTAATATCTTTCGGTGGTCATCGGATAATAATATGACCTTCAACGAAACCAAATTCGAACAATTACGATACAGAAAGCCTTTCTTTTATTGAATCTGCATCCTGCACGATGAGTGATGGGAGCAAAATCGAAAGAAAAATTTTAAGAGACCTTGAGGTGAGAATGCAGGGCAATGATTCTTTTGAGGATCACGTGGCTAGAGTTGCTACCCTAAGCCAGAAATGGAGAGGATGGGTACTTCGAACTTTCCCTTCACGAGAGGCCAACACAATGCCTACCTTACGGAAACAACTGGGACTGCCGAGGATGAATATTGTTCACCTTGTTGAATACCGAGCTAACGGCAAGACCAAAAGCGCCTCGAGGGAATCCAGAGTTCGTTCTTTTCTCAAATGCGAGACATACACAAATTAAACTATCACGAAAGACTTGCCCACCTTTAAATGTCCTCAGTTCAACGGAGATTCATTCATTCATGGTTGGAAACTTCTAGAAAGAATTGCTATGAATGTTAATGATAAATAAATATCATTTATTATCTCGTATACAGGGTACAATGGATACACTTATCGAGGTTTTCTTTTTGCCTTAATTCTAGAATTTTGAAGATCCAGTAGTGTGAAGAGCAGGAGAAGCAGTCCGTGCTGACTGTCAATTTAGGATCCCTCATCGTGCATCGCCTGGCAATGGGCGAATTTTTGCCAAATACTCAGACCGCTTTCGTCGCACTTATGAAGTGCGAACTCTGTTTAAAGAAGGTGGTGTTGCAATAGCCATGAAGTATTCTGAAAGCTTCTCTGTCCGCGGTGCGAGATCTTTCAACAAAATACCACGTCACACTAGAAACGTCCCCGGAAGACTGAAATTACAAAGTTTAATGAAACGTACTGGTCTCATACTTAATTACTGAAAGTTCTAGGCTATAGACAAACCAGCTGTAAGCGGCTACGTAGAATATAATGTAGGGATTAATCACCACTCTAGCCTTACAGTTGCTTAGGGAATGCAGTATCACCTCTGTAGATGATGGAAGGTAAGTGTGTAATCCCACCTGAACTTCGTTCGAAGAATATCACGGTATGTAAATCGGTGGCGATACATCACTTGACGATTTGGAGTCGACTGCAGCTCTACCTACTTTCTCTCCTCTGTGGCCAGTTTCATATATCAGCAGCATGAACCAATTCTCGTGATTTCCCCTGTTTGGTTTGGGGTGAAGTCGACTTTATATTTTATCAGTTGCAAGAAGAGACAGCAGTAACGGTTACTTCTAATGATCACTGAGCACCCCCAAACTCGTGACATTTACCACAAGATTGCACTTCGCAGCCAGAATATCACATAGAGTGTGTGAGCTCCACTGACCTCTGCTTATATAACAGCAGAAGTGGCCTCACGACCTGTTGTTGGCATACTGAAATTTTGGTCTAGTAATGAAGAGCGCTGTGTACGCTAGGGGAAGTCATTCTCTGAGAGCTTCCGTGCTTCTAATGGAAACCGACAGGATGGGCTTCTCTCCCCATTGCTTTTCAATATTTTTAATGATGACATTCATAACAAGCTAAATGGTTGTAGAGTAGGTTGTTTCATGGGCCGGCGCTGCATCAATGCAATCAGTAAATTACGCCATCTGTGATGATGAAGCTCAGAAGCTTGATATTGTGTACTAGACGAATATGTTATATGTTGCTTGAACCTCGAAGCAGCAAGCAGTTCAGAATTGGGCATACATTTACTAAGCGGTGTCAATCCAAAGTTAGTCTATGTGCAAAGATTTGTGTATTTGGGACATCTCATTGATGAAAAACTTGACGATTGCGCAGACACTGGATTGCATTGGACATTGCCACAGACAATCAGATATTGCCGCAGTTGAATAGATGCTGCCTGAATGTCAAGATTGAGTTGTTTGAAACTTATTGCTATCCAATATATGGTAGCTCACTTTGGGCCAAATTCACTAAAAAGGCCATCAGTAAGTTGCGTGTTGCGTACAATGACATGTTCCGGCGGTTGGTGGGGATGCCCAGATACACAGGAGCTAGTGTTGTGTTTGCGTCGTATGACGTAGAGTGTCTCTATATTCTTGCTCGTATATGTGCACGTAGCCTGCAGATAAGCGTTGAATACTTTGATAACTCGATAATCCAGGGGATACGATCTAATCGAAATTATCAGAGTTCGGTGCTCAAGCAACGGTGGGTTAGGAGACTGTATGTAGGTGATGACTTCCATGATCGTAATGACCTTTAGCAGATGCGCCTATTACTTGCTACTTATCTAAGGTTCCTTGCTGCTGCACACAAACCTGAGCTGATTTATTTAATACACTGGTGGACCCGTGCGTGAAAAAAATAATGCAATAATCGATATTTTTGCTCAATATAGGCCGGTGCGGAATCTTCTATTCTCTGACTTGCTCCTTCATTTTCTTCATTGATCCTTTGTCTTACTCTCATTCTTAGGTCCTCTCTTTTCTGCCTTGCCGTTTTCACATTTTCCCGTTCACGCTTATCAGCAGCTCTTGTTCCTTTCTGTAACCTTTCTGATTGAAGTCTTTCTTGACACTATGTCGCAAGACGCATCATCTCGTTCCCTATCTTCTTTCTTGATTAAACTCACGTCTTCCATAGTGAGAGGCGGACTTAAAAGTAAAATCTTCACCAAAAACACTGCAGTAAAGTGGAATGCAAATCCATTCAGCTTATATGCAATGTGAGCGCACCGTAGCCATGATACAGTTTTTGAAACTCAAATATCTGCTTCATTGAAGTGCTGAAATTTTGGCCTATGAAGTTTAATTCAGTCCGTGAAAGAAAGAGAGTTAATAATTGTGTACTGCCCGTGAAAAATCATCATCTCGTGAGCGCTCCCTTGATTATCTGCCGAATTTATACGTCGTGACCTGAGAGAATTGTCTACTGCTCGTGAAAAGTCATCATTTCGAGAGCGTTTCGCTTATCATCTGCCGAATTTATACGTCGCGACCTGAGAGAAAAATTTGCAAAATCGGACTGAATAAGCTGCGTACATATTGCTCCGATTTCAAGAACTGTTTGAAGCAAGAGGTGCTTTCAGATGAAGGGATACGGATCCCACTTTCGCCATCTTTAGCTACCTGGTCATCGATCTCTATGAAAACGTAACTTAATGACAAATCTGCAACCTTGCCTATTCTTCGCCTATCTATTTCTTTAAGAGCGGACACGCAACAAATACACGAAGAATTTTATTATATTAGGATTCATACACCGTCGTCTTACTACGCATTTTCCTTTAGCCACTTGAGGTTTTTGACGTTGCATTACTGGGATACGGTAGGACTATATGAGAGCCTGTTGGTATATTAATGACTAAGCTTTGGTTGAAATTTGTACCAAGACCATTGTAACAAGCCCCTTGACCCGAATATTTATCACAAAACAGTTTTTATCAATCACACTATAGAAGGTTAAGCTTGAGTCACTGGTAAATCGTCTGTACGATCACCGCAAACTGTTCTTACTCTCTTTTCTATTACTTGTGCTCTAGTGTGAGAACGAGCTTCTTAATGAATGCCATTAGTGTCTGCACGTGTATGTTGAGTGTATCCATGCATTTTCATTGTACGTGACTACCAATGTATGTGACTGGGCCTCATCACTGGTTTGAGCTTTGGTTACTTTGTACTTGAAAAAGCATATTTGTGAACCTATGGGTTCCTAATAAAAGTCATTCATTTATTATTTTTATTTACCTCTACCTCAAATCAATCAGATTGTTGGCTCCATATGGGGCAACTGTATGGTAATTTCCTCGCAAATATTTTTTTTCAGTGAGATGTCGAACTCAGACTTAACCACGCAAGGCCGCCAATGGTAGGTGCCATCGCCCATGTGCATGGATTCTCAAAATTTCTTGGTATATGCGCGTGCTTGTTTACGCTCCGCCAAAGTACGGTCATCGGCGTCCCTGATATGACCCACAGATACGTCACGAATAATGTAAACTGTGTTGCATGAATCAGCATGACGACAAGCTCAAGTTAGTCGGACCCTAAACGCTGCATGGTAACAAGCTAGTGTTCCCTATCCGCAAACCAGTTGCTGTAGCTACAAGCGCTCGTTGATTTCCTATTGTGTAGTCAAGGTTAGTCGCTGAGAAAAATAAACAAGTCGTCCTAGGCCACTGGCTGCTGCGCGCATAGTCTATATAGAAGTCAAGCTCCGATTCTGTCTTCTACAGTATAACAATATGGTACAGCATTTGAGTTATTCAATTCATGTGTACTCTGGAACGCTTTGATGAAAAGACGAGGCTTATGAACGCTAAGCTTACATTTACCGTACACTGTATATTGTGTGCATCGCCAAGAGAAATGAAAAATGCCATTTTGCAGCTGTTGTAGGCGGATTTCCTGAATTCTTGTTTTCAAATCAGTGAGTACTAGGTAATAAAATTGTTCCGGCTGGAGACCATATATAACCAAATTCTGAGAAATTACCCGACCGACAACTGGTGGTAGCTAAATGGTGCGATATGGTGCCTCACTAGTGACTATACATTGTTGGCGGGCAAGCGTAGCAACCATGGACTATGTTTATATAATAAATAAATATTCTATTGTGTCTTTTTACTTCGTTCATGGACAATATGAAGGATTTTTATTCGTACTCGAAACAATAACTATTTAAATTAAGCTCTGTTGTTATGACTGAAACTTTGACGATTTTTTGTTTAGGTACTTCAAATCGGCATTTAATTTCACAAAGGATTTAATAGTTTTCTCCACGTTTCTAAAAACAGATTTCTCTTCATTACTGATTTTAAAAAGAACAATTCTGGAGTAAAAGTAGGTGCA
>LQNS02278101.1:9703631-9722465 GCA_001587735.2 Parhyale hawaiensis | reverse complement strand
AAAATATTCCTTCACTTTCTTTGCAGTATGGCACGGGGCATTGTCCTACATAAAAATTGCTGGCTGGTTTGGTGATGATCATAGAGATGGGATAACATATTGCTGTACAAGATTGAGATACACATTAGCATTGACAGTTTCTTTAATGACCACCAACGGTCCAACTTCTTTAGATGAAAACATGCCCCACACCATTACGCTACCTCCCCCATGCTTTACAGATGTTTTGACACATTCCGGGTTCAGCCTGTCACCTGTTGCACGTCTAACATACCGTCTGCCATCAGATCCAAAAAAATTAAATATACTTTCGTCGCTGAAATGCACTCTTTCCCAATCCCCATCTCTCCAAACGATGTGCCTTTCCACATATTCAAGTCTTGCTCTTTTGTTCTTCTTACTGATAAGTGGTTCCGTGGCAGGGTTGCGTACCTTTAACCAACATGCATTGAGGCGACGAGAAACTGTATAGCCAGACACTTCTATGTTGTTATTGATCTTCAGCTTTCTGGAAATTCCCGCTGCAGTTTCGAAAGGATCCTTCTGGGCATAGCGTTTCATAATCCTATCAACTCGTACGGTGGTTCTTCGAGGGCGGCCTGCAGATACCGATGATTCCAGCTGTTTCTTTTCATCATAGAGCTTCAAAGAACGAGAAACAACGCTCTTGGATCGGTTGAGGTTTACCTCTCTTGATATGGGCGAAAGAGTCATTCCTGAGGACCTGAGCTTAACAATTTCTTCCCGCAGCTCAGGAGTAACTCTCACGTGAGGTGCCATGTTTCTAGAACGGTGTAATCGTAAGAGTGGCAGTTCTAGCAGTCATGTACACGAAATTGAATGTTGCCATATGACCGGGGTAAATGTGAGAATGTTTCAGAGACGATCGTTCTCTTATTTTACACTGTTCGATTTTTGTTATTGTTTGTTAGATTGCTCTAATGTATTAAATATAGTTATGTTTGTCCTGATATTTTGTAGAAATATGTTAAATACATTCTTTAAGGCCCCATCAAAAAATTCATTAACCTATTCTACATTGTTAAACTTTATCTTCAAATAATGAAAAACGTTCTCTTATTTTGCCCGCTACAGTATTCGTAGCCTAATGATCTGTGAAAGTAAGTTGCAGTAAGGTCTCGTTTGATTAGAGGTCGAAATAGAGGGTTAGAAATAATACAATTACGTTGAGCCGTCTCAAAACTCGATTTCACGGAGCAGAACTACGTTCTGCAAGTCTCACGGATCACCGCCCGATGGTCGATGCCTGAAATCCAATTCAGCAGATCGAAGTGAGCATACTTGCCTGAAGTGTCGAACAAGTCAAGCCTCGCCTGCTTAATTTTTTCCCCCAATTGAAAATGCACGCAAAGTCGAGTTCATATGCCGTGCAAGAACACTTTGTTGCTCTTACGTCATGATTTAGAAACGTGTTGAAAGTAAAGCTGCATATGTTTACCGCAAATGCGTTCACAAACCATACATATACCGCAGTGAGATAAGCTACAGGTATCTTCAGAGTTTGGATTCCACCGTTGATTAAGCAAGAAGTCAAGAAGTGTAGTCAAATATATTAAAATATGTTCCCCATGATCCCATCATCTACAACCTGGTCTATGTTCTACATATAAATTTTCAATGAAGTTTGAGTGAATGACCACAGTTTCTAACCTGACCTAAGTTTCCCCTATGTGTTTTCTTAAGCGCGTGACGGAAATAAACAGATAAACAAGCAAATAAACCAACAACTACACAGATAATACGCAAGGTTTGTATTATACATAGATTATACAGCTTTAATTAAAAAAAAACTCCTCAATGACAAAACCTGAGAGGCTCATGAACAGATATTTTTTTGAGATAGCGATATTTTAAACTCAGCATTACATCAGTGCTCTAGCGCAATCAGGAGGGAATTTTATAACAAAATTTTCATAGAAAACACTAAATAATCGCAGAAACGAGAGCTCTTGAAGCGCATACCTCCGCCAAATGAGGCAACGTTACTAAAAAATTAGCTCATTTTTATCAGCACTAAACTCTCGTCATATGTGTCTTTCGAAAGGAATACCAGCTTCTGTGATTTTCTCGAAGATATGTTGATAACTTTCCCGGGTTATGTTTCTGACAAACATTAGTCAAACACACAAACAGACCACAGATCATGACCAAAATTTGATCATTTGTGTTCTACCATTTCTAACAATTTCTGTAAATTTCATAAAGTTCCGTTCATCATTTGTTGGGTCATTTTGCTAGCAAACAATAAATCGAACAGAGACAAACGAACGAAGAAAGAGAGATTATCACACAAAATTGGTAATTTTCTCATCGTGATATACCTAACAACTCATTTAAACCTGATTAAATTGCGTTCGTAACTTTTTGAACTATGATATTGAGAAAGAAAGGCAAACAAACGAACGGTTGAAGGGATTTGCACCAAAAATTAATCAACTGTTACTCGTAACGCCCCTAACATTTCCTGTAAATTTTGTAAAGATCCGTCCATAACTTTTTTATTATCTTGGTAGCAGAAAACATACAAACACAAAGACACACAGGACGAAAACATAACCTTTTTGTCGGAGGTAACTCTAATTAAGTAAAAATAGATGAAAATGAGTTACAGTTATTATTGAAAAATTGAAATCATATCAAAGGCAAATTAATTAAATAAATAAAAAATGCGTACAAAATCATTTGACTTATGAAGCATATTTTTCATTATGTTTTTATCATGTATTTATATGTTTCACGTAAATTAGGGTGATTAGTTAAAATTACCGCATCCATCTGTGACTAATCGACGTAAAAGAAGTGACGCAACGTTTTGTCCTGGCGCTACTGAGTGTTTCCGGTAATGATTTTTAGTTGAACTGAGCTGCTTCATTTTCAAAAATTTAAAATGTAGAAGAAAAATTCTACTGCCCCAAACTTGAAATATTAATAAAAATAATAATAAAGAGAAGCACAAAGTAGAATTTCGGTTACCCACGACGTACGTTTCGCTGTCCTCAGCATTGTTCATTAGGTTAATGCCATCTCAAGACATCAAAAATAATAATAATAATAATTTATATTGCGAACGCAACAGGTTCACAAACACGCCTACATGCACAGAGTAAGCAACATTATTACATTAGTTATTAGGAATAATCACATAATGAGGAGACCACGGACAGGGAAAATGCACAAATGCTAATGTTGTGATCGATCACAAGGTTTGCTGAACTAATAGAAAATCGATCCTACAGGTCTGATGTATCTTGTCCAGCAAAATCCGCATGCCGCAAGCAAGAGCAATAACAACGTTCGTCACAACTTCATTGCCATCACTTCAGACGGTCGGGTGCACTAGTATTCCAATAAGACTTACCGAAAGGGGTTTTGGCTGTTTGCATTGATTGTCAAGTGGTCTAAGCAAACCGTTACCAAGAGCTAAATGGCGAAAGGTTCAATTTAATGCACAGGGTAATTCATTATTTACTTCCAGCAATGGCAGCCAAGGATGGATGGTACAGACCAGCAGGACCCTCGGAGCAGCACTGCTACCAAATGTACAAGGAGTTGGACGGGGCTCTCCCCACCAGCTACGTCCTGCGTCTCGCCACCGCTCGCGTGCTCACTGAAGATGTCATGAAGAAAGTTTTCACTCACCTGTTCAGGTTGGTTACTCTCACTAAGGGCATTACAATCAATCAACATTATTAAGTACTCACAGGGGTGGTACAATAGATATATTAAACATGGCTTATCACTAGACTTTAATTAGATACAGAAAACGCTTGATAGGCTTAATACCCGCTATACACTGTATTTCGGCTCATTTTTGGCCTCCGTTGGGTAAGAATATGCGCTGCCATCGGCTATACAAATTTGACAGTCTGTAGCAAGGGCCATCACAAAACACGTTTATCAGCGAATTAGCTGATTTTTCTATCCTGTTTTGGAGACTGAAAGCACATTTCCTAGTTCAGGTTTTTAAGCAGTCAGTATACTTACAGCATAAGCAAATATCTCACTAGCACTATGCGACCTAGGTACATTCATAAGCCGGCGAAATATGCCATTATAAGCCACACGGAGGCGCCCAATGGTCTTCTGCATAAAGTTCGACCAAAGCGAGTTACAGTACATAGGGTAACAATAGCTACGAAACAACTGACACTTGACCTCTTCAGAGCAGTGACCAAATTTCCTCACTAGCATGTTGCCCACTGCGTGTAGCTCCCCATCCCAGTTTCTTTCTCTATGTCCTGGTTATCACGAAAATCATCAGTGATTTTGTAGCCCAGATAAGAAAAGTGGTTTACATAATAGAGCTCTACGCCCATGGAGATATGTCACTTTATCGGCCGACAGGTTTGTTTTTGGTTTCCTACATTTAATGTACATGCAGACAGTTTTCACAGTATTATATTCAATACAAAGTTTACTAGCGTCTACCCTCCCTGCCTTATGCCATTTGTCATTCCAAACGCTGATGACACACTGCTGTTCCCCATTTCACAAAGCACTTCTGAGTTTGGAGCCAATACTTTAGAGTTATAACGATGTAATGGGGTATTTATCTCTCGATCATACACTGGAAGAGTGAGTAGGGGTGAACACGGTCAATAGCAGATTTAGCGTCTAGAAAACAAAGGTACGTGGGAGATCCACCGTCAATGAAGTGATCTATAACCTGTTTAAATGTAAATACAGCCATTGCCGTTCCATGTTCGGCTTTGAAGCCAAATTGGTTATCCGCAGTCATCATGAATAGTGAAATGCGTTTCTCAAGCACTATATATAGTTCTACTACTTTCGAAAGAGAAGTAGCCACTGCAATGGGTCGATAGTTGCTCTTGTCTGTTTCACGTTTGGCTTTGCTTTTAACTATTAGTGATATAATAACTTTCATCAGAACATCCGGGAGGAAACCCAAAGTAAACACCTGATGAGAAAAATTGCAAGGAGCGTTACCAGCCTTGGAGGACTATATTTATATGCTTCAGCTGGGATATGGTCCGCCCCTGATGTTTTGTTATTCCTTAGCTTTGCTAGTGCTCGACGAACCTCATATTCAGACACGGTGCATTGTTCATTAGGTTAAGCCAAATTATCAAGAATGTTGCTATTGAAAACTATATGATTATTATCATCAAAGCTGTTCATGACACCACTATAGTGAGTTCTCCAAAATTCAGCAATATTTCTTTCTCCAGTGATGTCATTCACTGACTGTGAAACAGTGTGAGCTTTCGGCTTTGATTTTTATTTCTTTCCAGAAAGCAATGGATACATTTTGAGAGCTTGTCGGACAATTTTTCTGCTGTGATCTCGTTTTCTCGCCTACGCACTTGCTTGAGCGCTATGCGACACAGATTGTGTAGCCTTTTTTTGTCTGCCATAGTTCACCTGAACGCGGTCTGCCTGCTTCGTTCCAGTTATTATACGCATGCGTTCTCGCTGTGTGAAGCTCACGGACCTTATCATTCCATCCAGGGATATTCTTTCTTTCTTTATGAGGTACAGTGCAAAAAACACGGCGCTCAGACTCAACAATAGCAGTTTGTATATATGACAAGAGCTTGCATAGTCTCGCTTCAGTGGCTATGTTGTGCGCGATCGATCGTTCAAACGCCTAACATAACCTAACCCAACCTAACCTAATCTAACCTAACCCCATCTCACCATTGACTAAAATTGACGGTGCCCGAAATTTTAAATGAAAAAAATAACAGGACTTGCCTCCCCTAACCTAGCTACCCGATATACTCAGAAATAGCGGGGAAGTTGAAGAAAAACATTGATTAGGTTAGGCGTTTGAACGATCGATCGAGCGTTTGCGCAGCGTGATCGATCGCGCACAACAGCTACATCAACTTCATTCACAGTTTTCTCCAGAGAATCATTCAGGCACATCTGATGAGCGAGAACAAGGTTCGCGTCAGAGAATCGTCACTTAACATGTTCGCTATTATCATGTTTCTGTGGTAACTGTATTGGGATTGCACTAACGCTAAGGTTACAGTAGAGAGGTAGGTGGTTAGATAAAAGCGAGTACTCTTGACCTTGACCACCTCATGGAATGGAGCGCAACGTGGCAAATGATCTTTAATGTCGACAAATGCTCCGTAATGTACGTAGGGCTGGTGAACTCTTCCACCCCATTGAAAATGAACGGGATGGAATTGGCTACTGTCACCCAACAACGTGACTTAGGAATCACTATTACAAACAAACTACAACACAGTCGGCATGTTGACAGGAGTGTGAAAATGGCAAGCAGAGTACTCGGATTCATCACCAGAAACTTCGAATACAAGTCCAAGGACATCATCGTTCCCTTGTACAAGGCATTAGTGAGGCCACACTTAGAAGTTGCTGNCAACGCAGAGCAACGAAACTGATACCTTAGCTGAGAAACAAGTCGTATGAACGTCGCCTGAAAGAACTGGGTCTGATCTCTCTCGAGCAAAGACGACTCAGGGGGCAACTAATAGAAACATTCAAGTACTAGAATGGCTTCAACGGCGTACCTATAACGGGACTCTTTGAAAGAGACCCCAATGATCGCTTGCGAAACAACGGTCAAAAACTCAAGCATAAAGCTCGAAGAACAACCAATCGTCTTGACATACATTCAGAGAGATATCCTCCACTGCTAAGAACTCCTTCTCCACGAGTCGTAAGCACTTAACGGCCAAAGCTTCCCAGGCCATTTTAAGCTGACTTATTCTCACTTTTGCTCCATCTCTATATTTAAGCTCCGCATATCTGCGGCCATCGACCATGCTTGCGGGCATTAATGACCATCGCTCTGGCGTAGATTCTTCTCCCCCTTCTTTTTTTATTTCTCCTTTCTTTTTTCTCTTTCGTCTTCCATTTTTTCTCCTCTCGTTTCTCCATTCCTCTACATCCTACTGACATAATGGCAATAGTTCATAGAGGGCCGGGGTGTAAGTCCCGGTGTCTTTTTGGGAATGGGCCTTTTGGTTCGTCTACTGCCGCCTATCTAATCTAATCTAATGCCCTACAGTCACTCATACTAGGCAGTAATTTTATTGAGATAGCAATGTGATCCGGCCAGCTCACGCCATCCCTACTAATTATATGAGTAAACGTGGTTGATGGGAGCAAACAGATATCTGCAAATATGATTTTATACTCTTTAAGCATATTCCGCAGTCTGCTATACATAGTTGTACTGGGGTTGGCGTTAAAGTCACCTGTGATGAATAATTGAGAGGCTGTTGTGGCGGCAAGTAATCCTTTAAGTATTCCCAGGTAATGCTGTTGTAATCAGTTCCATATGATGAATCAGGTAGATATACATTAAGAAAAGAAATAGATGTTCCCGCTGCCTCGTAAGTGAGGCCTATTATTCTCTTATCGTATTTGCAAACCTTCACATATTTGGCAATTCTATCTGACCAACAGAATTGAAACACCCCCTCGCCGTCCAAAATCTACAAAAACATCTTCGACATCTACAATATAATAAAGAAAGATGTATATTCACCTGTATGTTTATTTATCTGTTTGTTTATTTATTTATCCATTTTCTGTCATGCATAAACAAAACAGATAAGCGAAAATTAGCCCAGGTTGAAGGCTGTCCATGGTCATCCTATGAAGCTTCATTGAAAAATGATAAGTAGAAAATATACCAGGCTGCAGATGACAGCATACTTCTTTTAATCAGTGACAGTTGAAATTTAAACTCTGAAGAAATCGATAATTTAGTGTGATTTGTACAAGTACTGTACTTACTTTCTCCATACATCGAATCTAGGACAAAGCATAGGGCGGCCTTTTGTCTGAATGAATGCACTTCGTGCATTGCCAAAGTTGAAATCTCAGCACTGACGATATCTAAAGCTTCCATTAGTACTCTCATGAATCTAGATTCTTCCCACGTATAATTTCGTTGCATAATTTAGTATTCTAAATTTAATAGAATGGTTTATGAAACAGCTTTCGCTAAACAAAAACAAAGGACCTATATTGTTATCCTACCGAATCCATCATATCGAATCGATGCTATTACTTTGAGCGTTGCTAATCGGCCTACATAAGCGATGAACTTTCTCCATGTGAGAGAGAAAAAGTTTCGACACTGACCAGCTGTGAAGCCGTAAACGCTCCTCTCAGGGTGCTTAGGTTGGCAGTTGTAATAACGACAGTATGATCAATGAAGAAGGTCATCAGAAGACCTTCACTGTGATTCTTGACAGCGAGGGCCCTCTAGTAAGATAATAGGGTGTAAGGACCCCATTTTGGCACGACGTCATTACACCTCCCCTACCCCTTCCCCCCGCCTCACCACCACCCTTCTTGCACGCTTTCGGGGTCAATTGCATGCCTGAAATGTATTGATTAACAATTTATCACTCCTTCATAACTCTTTACCCATATTTTTCATTTTTATTGTACACTGGTGCGGAGGATATTACGTACATCATCGCCGTTGCTGACCAGTGTTGAAGTCCATATGCATATCTGCACGAGTCTTTCTTTCATCTCCCACTTAACCCTTTCACTGGTTATTATTTAAATTATATGTAGGATTCAGAGCCTTACAAAGTATAATTTCAGAGTATTTTATTGTGTTGCCCTCTCCTAGATGCTCTATAGTACGACCCCTTATTGCAGACATTCTTAACCCTTTTTCACATTATATCTATTCATTGTGGAATATTATACTAATTTGTATCTTGTGAAGGGCCTAACCACTCTCTTGCACTACTATTGCATTGCCACTAGACTACTGCTACGGTACTACATCTGCCAAACAAGATTGGGTATAGCCCTTCTATATATATATATATATTCATCTATGTACATGCATGTCATTGTGTTCAAAAATCTTCTCTGCCGCGAGTGGACTCGAACTCACGACCTCTCTTTCAAAACCGGACTTAGGATTTTGCACGCACCGAACCGTCGAGCTCTGAAGAGTTACACGGTAAAGTGAAAATAAGTTCGTCCTTTGCTCTCTCGCTTGCTTAAGCATTCGGTGTGTTCACCGGATCTACCGGTACTGTTGTAGATGCTAGGGATCTATGTATAATGCATTACCGCGAGCCTATATCTTTTAAGTTCAAGCTGCAAATAGCTATGAATGTAATTTATTTTTAAACACAATGACATGGATGTACATAAAAGAAAGAATATTCGATATTTGTGAGATACAGAAGCAGTAGCAGTAGTCTCGCGGCATTGCAATTGTAGTGCAAGAGAGTACATAGTTAGGACTTCGAAAGATACAAAATGGTATGTAATATGCGACAACGTAAATAATAAAGGGTTAAGCGGATCTGTAATGAGGGAATCATACAATGAAGCATCTAAGATAGTGAAAGAGAATGGAGTACTTTGAAATTAAGCTTGCAAGGCGTAGAATCAAACAAAGAGTGTAAATAATGACCGGTGAATAGGTTAAGTGGGGGATGCAGTGAAGACTTATGCGGGTACGCAAAAGGACTTCTACACGAGTCAGCAAAGGCGATGATATGTGCAATATTCTCTGCACAGCTTGCAAGTAATGGAAAATAGGGGCAAATGGAGTAAGCAGTAGTGATGAAGAGTTAATAAATTGGTCACAAGAATGCAATTGACTCTGTAAACGCGCACGAGGGGTTGTGATAGGAGGGAGTAGCATGGGGTAGGAGGTAGGAGTGATGACGTCATATCCAATTGGCGGTCTTATCCCATACTTAGTGTCTGATTTACATCAGGGTGGAATGGGGGTAAGCACGAAAAAACCTAAACTGGAGAGGTTCCTACCACAATCAAGGCATAGCTACAGCTGAATATACGTAAAATGAAATTTTCACGTGCGGCACTTTTTTATTCCATTTCTTTCAGAAGGCCGCCGTCTTGCTAGGTGACTCACGGCTACTGCCTCGATTCCTTCTTTTAAATCTGGTCATTTTACAACATGTTTCTACAGCACCACCACGCCATTTATACCCTTCTAACTCGTTCCAGGCGGTGGAGCTGTTTAAAAAAAAACCGCTTATTTAGGTAACGCAAAGATATATCATGATTGAATACAGCCTTTAATGTCTCATTTGCTAATATACGTCGATCAGGTACGAAAGGTTGACAAGTTTCCTTTTGATTTATGTGAGACTCAATATCAAAATAACGTCCACTGAGACAGAATTTTCCAAATTCCGGCTGCGTATAATTCCTTGTAATATTATAGATTGTCTATTATTAAATATCTGGGTCATTATTTTACCGAATGAAAGTATAGATTTGCGCATAGAGGTGGAGTTCTAGTCTCTTCCTGATCAAATCCATCCACACGATTGTCTTTTGACGCGTCCGAATGTTCTGTTGCCTTTTAGTCGCCAACAGAAGCGTGCCCAGCTTTTTCATCTCTATTTCATTCCAATTTTAAGTGATATTCAAAACTTTAGCTCGTTGACATTAGCTAAAACCAGCTAACATGACGCCGATGATGACGGCAATAATTATTTCGGCCGACATATACTGAAGTTCGCAAGGCTTTAGCGAAATGTTCGAACAATAGTGACAAAAGACTATAAATAGTGTGAACTTGCCTTTAGCCGTAAGAATGCCTGCAGGCTCAAAATCAGCCCGTGAGACTCAATTAATTTATTGACCTACAATTACTATCGATTGAGTCAACCACATTCAGGCTACAGTAGTCTTAGCTGATGACATTGTTTAATTCTTATTGATTAATTCCCGGACCCAAATAAGGAGTTTTCATCAGTTACGATAAATTTTACTGCTGACCAATCCAGATGCGCTGTGGGCGGGGTAAGCACGCGTGGCACTCAGCCCCGTTTCTAACCGAAGTCACAAACGAACATCAATTCAACTTAATCATCGATGTTATTTTGCCAAGCTACTGCTGTTGATTCTCAATGAATCCGTCCTGGAAGTATATCACAAAATGGAAAGGTAGTAAAAATTACACACACACAAAAAAAAAAAACAACAATCACCTCGACATGTACACGTTACTGTTAAGTTTCAAACAGCAGCGCTCAAACAAAGGTGTGCGGAATCAGTGCCTGAAATACGCTATAGTACAGATCCATCGTTTACTATGTCTCACATTTTGGGTTTGATCAAAGGTTGGTGCAAACAATAAGATATCCAAGGAATGAGGTCAGTTTATAAACCTTTGACTTATCCGTGTTGTCACTGTTTTTTTTTTTGTTTGTTTTTTGCACTGACCGCCACACCGAGAACAACCAAAAATGATTCAAATTGTCGGGTCACCAACATGATTCTTGCATCTTAATACTGTATATACAAGTCACTACAACAGCCGTACGTGCTTTCTTGGTTATACTGTAAGATGAATTCAGTGTATTTATGAACAACCCTGGAATAGACGTTATGAAGGCACCTTTACGGAATGAGCACTTCAGCGTAGGCGGCTATAGTGTTGACGGAGTTTGTGTACCTCTTTTTGTGTTTGTCACCAAGGTAAATAAGGAAGTTATGGATAGTTCTTTATGAATGTTGCAGGGAATATTAGGTAGCTACATATATGTGATTAATAAACGGTGTCCCAAAAGTCACTTCATGGTGCATTAAAAAAAGAAAAAAAAAAGAACTGTCAGAGATAAGCAAACTACAGAAATTACAAATAAAAGAGAAAATCCCAAAGTTTTTTGTGGTATCTTAGCTACAGCCATTACGCTTATATTGGAAGTTTAAATTAACCATGACATTATTGAGAGCAGCCTTTCCTGAGCGTTTAATTTCTCTTTTGGTGATGTCCCATGGCCACCACGATTGCCTGATTTAATGACGGGAAGCAGTTGAAGAATATCAACTGAACTGAGGCTTACCTGTCCCTGACAGTTCTTTTTGAACAAATGATTAAAACTGTCAAGTGACTTTTGGGACACCGTTTATAACCAAGAAAGTTGCTGACGTGTCTTCATGAACTGTGCACCAATAGTTAGAAATGTTAAGAGGCATAACTGACCAAATTTTGATGAAGACTGCTTCGTCTGTTTCCGTATTATATATTTGACTATTTTTCTTAGTCTGTCAAAACATAACTGATAAAGTTACGGAGGAACTGTTATTGATGTGAAGAGGCTCAAGAAAGAAATGGTTTCAGGACAAATTCGATATTTTCGTCACTATTGTCATGCACGGCTGAAGTATGCGCTCTCAGAGTGCTTCTGTAGTCTTATAATGAAATTTGTTTTCAGGAAGACGATCAATTTGAGAATGGTGGTAACTGATCGAGATGGCGAGCTGTGGCTGCGAGAGATGCAAGAGCCCGACTTGGACTTCGAGGTGCGTTTTTCAAATTTGCATAAATCACTTTGAGAGTTGCCTGTTCTACGATAATTAAGTCGAACTGATACACGTGACTGATCCATTGTGTGTTATTCGTAACTGGCATAAACCAGCCCTTCCTGAGAAAGAGCTGCCACACCCGTGTGGGGCGATGGCAGTATCAGAGGGGTGATGAGGCTGGAAGGCCTTGTGGAAGGTGATAGGATGGTATAGGGAGTAGGTACATAGAACCAAATAAATAATAAAATGTGAACGCACGGGTTTAGGCGTGTGCGTGGGAGTATAAGGAGGGGCGCGGCAGGAACTCACACATAGGGAGCTCAGTAGCTCCTTCAGCGTATCTAACTAACCTATAAAAAAAGTCGTAGACTACACCATACAGTGTATGCCTCTTGAAATCGGGCTTCTCGCAAATGGGTCTGGAGGCCGATTTGGGTAAGCGTTAATAATGTAAGTTCTAATTATCACAGAGACCTCAAACATTATCAATTTCTTCGCAGTACTGTAAAGAATGTGTTGCAGAGCAGGGAATCTATGCTCACAATCATACGTCTTCAGTAGGCGAAATAGGTACATCATGCCGTCGGACACCAAGAATAATTGGAAATTCATCATAATTTCTATGAATATTACAATTTTACAAAAAATCGACACATAGATACTACATGTAATGGAATTTAATGTCACATACAACTGATTTTTTCTAAAGATGGATTTGAAGCAATAACCTTAGAAATTTATGTAGAGCTCATCACTATAACCGTAAGGAAATGAAGGTTAAGAAAACCCTAAAATATTGAAAAACCAAATAATAACAACAGCAATGTTACAGAGTGAAACCACATTAGTAGCCGTAAACTAACAATTCATAACTAACCATAAGATAAATATACCAGGACAGTCGTTAAGGGACATTAAAATGACATTTTAGTGCTGATACAATCTTTCATTACTACTACTACCATCTACAGCTCCACCATGCAATTTCACATTAATATATACTAGGAATACTATGCCACTTTGCGGTTGCCTACGTTGCATCACTTCATGGTTGCGTACGTTATATCATTTACCGGTTGTGTAAATTCAATCACATCATAGCTGCCTAAGTTGAATCATTCCATGGCTGCTCATGATGAATGACATCATAGTTGTTCCCTTCACAACATCATGTCATGGCTGTCAACGGATCATCACTTCATGTTGTATATATTACTGGTACATCTCATTATGGTTGCCTACATTACGTGACTTAACGGATGACTATGTTACATCATTTCGAAATTTCCTCCAATATATAATTTAATGAATGACTGGTACATCACGGCATGGTTGCCGGAGTTAAATTACTGTATGGTGGCCTACATTAAATCACTTCATGGCAGCCATTGCTACGATATATCACATCGCACAGTTGCCAATAATGTCAGATTATTTTACGGTTGACAATGCTATATCACTTTACAGCTGTCAATGCTAGATCACTTCACAGCGTCCAATGCTTCATTACTTCATTGCATCATGGGCTTCATCACTTCATAAATCCAAGCTGCTCCAAGTAGTCCTTCATCTCTGCTTTCCGTTCTGATTTTCTCTCCTAGCCAGTATACCAAATAAATGTCATTAACATCTTCATTAGCTGTTTACCTCGCATTTCATTACAAATGGAACATACCACAAATTTGACAAGCTTCTGTTCTACAACATGAGACTGTTTATTTTACTAACTATTGCAAAATAATTTTACTCTACTGCAAATATCCAAGGATGTCGTATACAGTTACTTCAAATTACGCAATTACACTTCGAGCCCGAATATTTTTTGTGGATTTGTTGCGTATAGAAGTTTTAAAAGTATGCACAGATTTACCAGCTATTACTGAATGTAAAATAATTAAGTCAAATTGCCTAAACAAAATATGAAAAAGTTACGGGAGAACATATAAAAACATTTGCGGCACTGTGCAGTCAGGCCCAATTGAAATCTCCCTTTGGGGCCAGTGGCCCCTCAATGTTAGTGTGTTCTGTGAAAAAAAAACATTTTGAAAGCAAGCGCACGTAACTCAAAACTACTTTTAAATAACTACCCCCCATATAAATATTTCAGAAAATATACAATTTTCAAGGTGGTCAGCTTCCAAGTTCTGTTTACAGTGAGCAGCGTTTGAAGTCTGTAAAGAGCTATACAGTATATTTTTTGCACAAGGGTGTTCATTTTAAGCACTTGTTTTAAGCCAAATGAAAGTTTTCAAGAATGTAACAGTTTCGAGGTAAAGTAAAGTCTCCTTGACAGCACACCCAGCTTGGAAACCCGCATGCGATGGTTTGTGCTCTAAATAAATGCTCACTACGCCCCAGAGGACTGTACGGCTGCGGTCGATCACAGATAGTCGGGTAGTAGCATCATATTGACCGAAAGAAGATCGACAAATGCCTCTTCCTCATCCTAAGCCCAGGCCCCCTTTCAGTGATTAGGAATGGAAGAATCACTAATGCTATGGACTGTCGAGCGTCAACACTTTTTCCCTCTTCGGCGAGGGATGGAACGTCCGTTCTCCTGATAGACAGCACGTGGGTGACCCTGACAACTGAGGTGCTGGTCTTGTTTTTTTTTTCTTGCTCACATTTTACGCAGCTGTTAATTCAGAGTTGTTGATTGGAGAGAAAAATTTTGTAAAATTTATTTTGGCATTTCGTTAAATTGTAGCGTTTTTGTTGCCAAACAATTATTTCATTTCGGCTTTATCGAACATTGTTACCTACGCCGAAGAGGTTCTGTTTTCGTCGTGTTTGTCTGTCTGTCTGTTTGCATGACTTCGGACATGGCAGGGGCAAAGATATGCAAACCGTTGCTCGATGCGTGTTTGTCCCTTTCATACTGGCCGACAACATACAAAACTTTGGGACGATTTAACGGGGAGAGACGTGTTGCGAACTCGAGAATACACAAGTGTCGCTCTATGAGTAAGTAATATGGCGTTGCGCTGCCTCTGTGTGCGGGCACCTTAAAACGGTCGTCATCTAACACCAATGCCCCATCTGTGATAACATCACAGACAAGGCTGTGAGGCCTGAACTCTAGGTAGTCCCGGTCGAATGCGGCCCACATACGCCCGGCGGTACTTTGTAATATTTCCAATATGAAAAAATTCCTCACGCAACTGTAACAGGAAGCCTCGAGCGTAAACTTGGAATCAGTCCATTTTCTGTTCTTCCTGTGATGTTTGAGGTCAGATCGAAAGCAGCCAAATCAGAAAGTATGTTACAGTGTTGGTG
The DNA here is from genome assembly GCA_001587735.2 of Parhyale hawaiensis. NCBI lineage: Eukaryota > Metazoa > Arthropoda > Malacostraca > Amphipoda > Hyalidae > Parhyale > Parhyale hawaiensis. The sequence continues at coordinate 9,706,895 of LQNS02278101.1, read as the reverse complement.
TATCCTGGGCACAAAGGCTTACGAACGGGTTTGGATTTCCTACCTCGGGCAGCAATACGTGTGATATTTCAGTGTATATGTTAAGTATAGGCGCGTTCGATTAGCTGATGAAATCGTGCCTAAAAGGCTAGCGTTTTCCTAAGTCTCCGGTGCCCTGGCTTTGTCTCGATGATTTTCGCTTCAGACGTTGACTCATATTCTACTTCCCTGAACTGAAATTTCCTCAGTAGAATGAGCTTTTAGACTCGAGATAATTGGGTTACTTATAACAGCTGCAACATGAGTTAATGGAATAAGCCAAAGTTCCTATTTGCATTCCGGACGTGTTGAGTGGACCTGGTTTAGGTCGACTTGCACGAGCCAACCACACGATTATTTTATCAAAATGTCCTTAGCAGCAGTCAGAGTCCCACAATTAAGTCATCTGTGACAGTATAATTAATACTAAAATATATGTAATAGCAATGCTTTTGCTTATTTACTTGCTTCAGTTCCTCAGTGAATTTCACTGGCCAATAACGCCAGTACTGCTTAAAGCACTTTAGCACAGGTCTCATCTTAGCTTGTGCCATCAGTAGAATGTTGGTTATCACTCAATCATTAAAATTCATCTTAAATGTTTGAAGTAATACAAGAAAACATTGCACCGTGAAGTTGAATTTCTACTTACTTCTGACTTTATTGACATAACTAGTGCAAGGTTTTATGTTAAGACTTTCACTGTTAAGTGGCGGCTTCCACACTGTTGTAAACTCATACTGACCTTGAAAAGAAATTCTAATACTTTCGTTAATATTAAATTGTATTTTAAGTTTAATAACGTGTATGTTCTGCATGTCTTCCCCAGACTCTGGATTCACCGGACGCCAACAAAGTGTACCAAGAAATGCCGTACTATCGTTTCAATGAAGAAGGACCGTTATGGGCAGTGAGATTCCTACCGGAAGCTTCAGAAAAAGACGAGTTTTTCCATTTGACCAAATTGGAAAATACCGACGAGATACTAGGGAAATTTCCTCACATCAGCCACGTAATAGTGTGTTATCATCACAGTATCAATGATGGCATTAGTGGAGTAAGCATCATCCAGTACATTCTGACTCTCTTAAATTCTGTACTTGCCGGAATTCCCATCGATGACTCTGAACAGTTCGCGCCGCTGCTTGACATTGACAAACAGCATGCAGCGCTTGAAGAAGTAGAGCAAAAATTTATTACGAATCCAGAACTCATGCAAACTCGCTGTCGGGTAATTGAAAAGTGCATGACAGAAAATCTCCTGCACAAAGCGTATCCACAGCCTTCCAAAAGACGTCCTAAACTGGCCTGCATTCCCCATAATTTGGACTCCACAACAACTGCCAAGTTCCTTGCGCGGTGCAAGAAAGAAGGACTTACGTTCCATACAGGATTCTGCAGCGTTATGAACGCGTGTTTCATGCAACTCCTCCAAGATGGGAATTTGCTCCAGGATTCGTACTCGGTGTCAACTCATCACGCTATGAATCAGCGCGGGTTCTACAACGATGCACCCAATGCCTTAGGCGTAGGGGCTGGTATCCATACAGTGACAATTGACATTCCTAAAGATATGATGTCAAATTTCTGGAGGCATGCCAAGACGTACCACGGTCAATTTCAGGAGCAACGACAATGGAAAGCAAGCTTAGAGATATCAGTTTTGGAAAAGCTTACTGGCAGGAGTGCCCTCGTGTATTTAGATCCTGAAGGTATGGACTCTCCTGAGCCGCGTATCGGAACCTACCTTACTACGAATCTGGGAGATGTAACCGCTCTGGTTCCCAATTCAGAAGAAAATATTTCACTTCTGTATTTCGGCCGCCAGCCTGCTGTGCAACTGTATCCAACGTATTGGATCTCTGCTTTTGAAACTTTCCAAGGCCAGCTCATGCACTCATTTCATTACAACACGCAGTTGATGGATGCAGCTGTGGCCACAAAATTTGTTGACATGATATTCCCTACGATGAAAAAGGTGCTAAATTTGCCTTAGCGTTGACTTGCTTAGCTTATCATCATATTTTATAAGATAGGCATTGTAAACAAAACTGTGTCCATAAAATATTGGCTACAAAAAGAAAAAAATGTACTTATTATAAACTTGATAGCGGAATAGATTTCAGCCACTGGCGCTGTATTACCACTATGATGGCGACTAGAGTGCGTTCGGCTGAACAAGAAAAGCCCCAAGACTGGTGGTTTAAAAGTGAACAATGAATGACAAAGAAGGAACAAAGAAGGTTGAACCGAATGTAAGCCAAGTCTAAGGTTACGCACGAATAGTCTTAGAGCTTCAGTCCCTTTAAGCAGTTCTTTCCCAATTTCATAGTCAGCATTTGGAATAGACTCCCATCCAACGTTGTAGGCGGGGAGTCGGTCAACTCGTTGAAACACCGTCTTGACATACATTGGGAGAGACATCCTCCACAGCTAAGAACTCCTCTACGAGTCGCAAGCACTTAACGGCCAAAGCTTCCCAGGCCATCTTAAGCCGATTTCTTCTCACTTCCGCTCCATCTATATTTTTAGGCTCCGCATACCAGCGGCTATCCATCATGCTTGCGTGCATTCATGATCATGAGTTTGGCTGTGATTCTTCTCCCCCTTCTTTTTTCTTTCATTTTTTCCTTCGTCTTCAATTTTTTCCCCTCTTGTTTCCCCAGTCCTCTACATCCTGCTAACTAAATGGCATTAGCTCATAAACGGCCGGGACGTAAGTTCCGGTGTCTTTTGGGAATGGGCTTTTTGGTTCGTCTACTGCCGCCTATCTTATCTAATCTTTTACTAATTACTGACAGCACTGACAAAAAATTTCAACAGTGTAATGTTTATCGAGAAATTTATATTACAAATAAATATTGATAGAAACTGAAGGAACTGCTACTCTCCATGAGCATAACTGGGCATCTACAGTGCGTTACCTTTGATTATGCAAATACAATTTTTAAACTTATTTTTCAAGACAAGTGTCAAACATTTAAAATGTGAATAGTAAGTTAGTGCACAGGTATGTTGTAACTATGAAAACAACTAGAGAAAAAGAAAACGGAGCAATTTCCCACGTTTTTGCAACATATGCTTATCGCACGGGGTTCTGCTCTTACCCCAGATTATGCAACATCACTCTCTAGCCAACATGGGCAAGAAATGCGGTTTAAAAAGTGAAGAAAAGATCAAAGTGATCTCGTTATTGGCTTCTGGTACAACACTCGAAGTTTCCAAGGAATTACAGCGTGATCACCG
>LQNS02278101.1:9677195-9698589 GCA_001587735.2 Parhyale hawaiensis | reverse complement strand
CCAGTTGTGTGAAGAGCAGGAGAAGCAGTCCGTGCTGAGAGTCAATTTAGGATCCCTCATCGTGCATCGCCTGGCCTCTCGGTGCTGGAGTGCTCCACGCAGTGTAAATCTGTAGCGTGCCGTCCGGGGAACCGAACCCGGGCCTCCGTTGATGCGATGCCGAACCGTTGTCACTTCACCACCGAGGGGGATTACACGTGCTGCGGTTGACGCACACTCTTTCACTTTGGAGAATGCTGGATGCCGAACTCGTCAGTTCAGTCGGTGCTCCGTGCACTGGGCTGCTGGGATTTAGAATTCATTACCGGCATCGGTTTTTAGTCGTGTTGGCCTGCAGGCATTTAAGTCAGCTGTTATTGGCTTTTCGTTGGATTTCCTTTAGCAGCGTTTCGGGCTTCCCGGTGAGGCAAGGTGTTTCATTCGGGTTGTGCTACCTGTCCGTAGTGGCTCGAGCGTGCCAATTTCAATAATAGTAATAATCTGCTCCGATTTTTTTAAACAAGTGGTTATACGTGATTTTTTGTTTATACCCACAACAGCAGCAGCATGCCATGCGTGCCTGTCTCATGTGCTCAAGGTGCCGAGTTCAAACGACAAGCCTGTCACGGGATCTTTGTCGCGTTCGGCGTGCTGAGTCGGCAATTGTTTGGTATGCGGAAGCTGGGTGGGGGCACCTGCGTGACCAAGAATGGGAGGGTGGGGGGCTCAGGTCGTTGAACCTTCCGTTTCGGCGCCATAGTTCTAAGCGACCCGTGGCCGGCTGCGGCTCTACTTATTCCTCTGGGACCAGTTGGCCTATATCTGCAGCACGAACCAGTGCATGTGGGTTTCCCAGGGGAGAGTATAGTCAAAAGTTGACGTTACCTTTACTTTATAAGTCACTTAATTTTTTTTTTTTTCAAAATCAGCTCTCCTCATTTCTGTGCACTCCTACTTAATTTGATCTCCGTAATTAATTGCGTTAATTTGTTAATATCGTGAAATCAAATAATCATTGAGCTATTTAATATCCCATTAATATCCTAAAACAGGAAAAATTCCGCCTGGTAGATGCAGATGAACCCATTAGAACTTTCTTGCGTAGATTGCTGTAGTACCGTAGTTAAAATTACCACTAAGGCATAGGTAATAAGTTCTTTTAACAGACAGCAATGACAACTAAGGAAGGATGGTACCGAAAGGCCGGAATGTAGGAAAAACTCTGTGACGTACTGTACAGGAAGCACCATTTTAGTGCGTCACTGTGAGGTACGTCCTGCGTCTCGCTACGTCTCGCGTGCTCACGGAACACGACACCAAGATAGTATTCACGCACCTTCTCAGGTTTGCCTATCTCTTTCCTTTGCTTTCTTTATGTGGTCGGTAGCTCTCATGACCGCTATTACAATTAATGGTGGTTATATCCTAGTCTTAGTAGGTCTTGTGGAGGTACTTAACTTTGTGAGCTGTATACATTTTCATTAGGGGAAGCGAAGGGTAGAGGCTTACAAGCTATTTGTTTTTACTGATACCTGAAAATGTAAACTGAGTCTATTCAGGCAATTTTCTTGTGGATGGCCTCTTCTCATAACCTATATATGTGTCTCATATCTAGTATCACGATGCTGTTTATTTTGCACTTCTATAAACCTACTGTTTTCTCTAGTAAGATTATTGTTATAATCATTATCAATAATATTCTATCAGAATATTGTTTACAGTAGCTGTCAAATTTACTCTCATTTTTGATGTATGGTAAAATAAAGCAAAATTATGGCTGGGTTTGAAACCATTTGTCCCTCATACATCCGAAAATAACTAAAGACATTTAAGACGTCGACTAACCAGAGTTGTGACAAAGAAAATTCAAAGCAGTGGTAAAATATACCACGCCATGTTTCGGGTTGTTAAGTTAAGGCTTAAATAAAACAACGACAATAATAACACAAGTACTTTTTTTTGTAACGCATTCGCCGTTTTTGTAGCAGGTTCGCATGCTCGCGTGACTCATGCTCTTCATCCCTATCCTAAAGCCCAATGTAAACGAGAAGCAAAAATTAGGGCAGAACCGATTTGGACAAAATTTACAGGGATTGTTAGGTATGTTAGGACGAACAGATGATTAACTTTTGGTGAAGATATGTCCATCCGTTTGTTTGTCTGCCTCATTTTTCTTAATGCCAAAACTCAAAAAGTTATAGATGGAGTTTTCTGAAATTAACATCAGTTGTTAGGTATATAACAAAGAGTAAATGATAAAATTTTGGTAATGATCCGTTTGTTCGTTCGTTCATTTGTCACTGTTTTTAATTTTATGCTTGATAGCACAATAACTCAAAAAACAATAAATGGATCTTTATGAAATTTATAGAGGTTGTTAGTAGTGTAAAGAGACATAAAGACTCAAATTTTGGTGCAGATCTGTTTGTTCGTTTGTATGTGTGACACATGTTTGTTATAACGATTGTTAGCAGTATAATTCAAAAAGTTATGAACGGATCTTGAAGAAAATTGAACAAGCTGTTATTAATATAAAAAATCACAATTGATTGGGTTTTTAAGTTTATACAAAGAAAATTATGGCTTCAGAGCCAATTTGATTTTTTGATACCGTTGCCTCGCTTGACGGAGGTATACGCTCTCAGAATGCTCTAGTTTTGTGAATACATTCGCACGGTACGTGAGAAATAAGAGTTTATCATTTGTTCATTATTTTGATGAAACTGTCTCAAGAGAAGGCGGCGTAAGTACATTCAATATTTAACTCAGGTCATTTTGCTAATATATATATCCTGCTAGAAACAGACCATCGCAACGTAATGCTCCGTAAGCAACAGATGACAAGTCATACTGTGCTGACAGTAATTGTGAACGTGGTAGATGGAGTGCAAGGCTACAAATCGTTGAGTATACATTGCGACCTTGAGATTAAAGATAACAGAAGGGTGTATCATAGCAGCATATTGAGTAGGCCGTAGCGATAACGGGAGATGCAGACATGCATAATTTTGGACAAAGAGATGGGAGTGTCCGCTACTTGTTTCTATTATATCATTGATACTAACATTTTGCTCGTCATAAAGGACGTGTAGGTTTGTGTGAATATGACTGAAGCCTACACAGTGTGTCTTGTATTCGAACAAATGAAACACATATTAATGTATATTAGTTTTCAACGAATTTTAAAGATAGGTCTATACTGCTCCCAAAGCAGTGTTCCTGTAGTGAATATATTCCAGGCTAAATGTTCAAACCCCCACAGCAAAATAACCTTGGATAGAGGGCGGCCTAATATTGAACTGTTGAGTGAAATGTTGGAATCTAGTCAACTGATCCTGCACCAGTGCTTTACCAATAGGCTCTAAGAAAAAGGGTACTTGTAGATTGTCAAGCAATATTGGGCCAACATTGGGTTACACTTGGGAAACGCTATATGAAAACTCTCAAGAAAGCACATTATCAGTTTAATTTATGCGTTATTTTACTAAAGATATCAGAAAATTAGCTAAATCTCTGCTGTAGAATTAATATGCGAAGTTAATAATCCTGGAAAGCGGCATTGGGCCAAAAATGATTTTCTACTGTGATTCGACATTTAGGAATTTCCTCTTTACACCTGAACACCTTTACACTTTTTTTCTTCACAAGCATCATATAAATAAGAAAGCAAAAACAACGCACTATCAATTGAGAATGCGCCCATCTGAAATTAGTGGTTATTTATGGGACGCTGAAGACAAATGTCGTCATGAAGTAGCTAAAATTATATGATCATTGTCAGTATTTTCAAAAATCACTGCAGCAGGACACAAACTAGGATATTTACCTAAAACTGCAAGATAGGCAGGTTGACACACAATCGTAACTTCAATAAGACACTCTAATATCCTTTGGCAACTGATGCACATAACGTATTATAACAACCCCACTTGGCTACGATGTGAAACATACACAAATGATATTTCATCATCGGTACCATAGATGGTTGAAGTACACATTGCAATTAATTGATGAACATTATATACGAAAGAGTAGCAGCCGTAAACAATTCAGAGACGAGAACGGGCTGAACTCTATATTGTGACCGAGCGCCGTACCCACGCTGAAACCCCTAATCGTGAATATCTTGGAGCACCCGGCCCCTTTTATTTCGCAACACATACGATAGGCAAGTTGACATACAGTCTTAACCTTAATAAGACACCCAATATCCCTGGCAACATTTTCCGTTGCTGCCTGCAACGGTAGGCGGTTTCGGTTGTCGTCTCAGTCTGTACATATGTATTTAATGTTACTTTGGCATTGAAATTGATATGGTGCGTTAACTAAAGCAGCCATTTAAACGTTCGTTGTAGGTGCCGGCAGACGTGGGTTGTTTACATGATGACACGTTAAATAATTTACAGCAGGCCTATGTATGAACCTATTTCTGTGAAACAGTTTTGAATGGAATGAAGGTAGCATGTAGCTTGCGTAGTATGATGGGCCATCAATCTACAACTTAATCTGTAATCCTCATTGTTAACATATTCTGAACTAGTCTATTGAACTAATTCTGTGATAGTATTTTCGTGGAAGTTTTCCTACTGGTAGATAGATATACACGCTTCTAAATGTTTGTCGTTTTCATCTGCTCTATTTGCTAGTGATTTATTTGATACAATTAACTAAATACTGAAACAACGTTGAAAAGAACAGTGAATATCACAAACAGATTGGCAGCAGACCTCGAGAAATGCGAACTAACTTAGTCAATAAATGATTTTCGTATAGAATTCCAGCGCCTGCATCCATCGAATCTTCAGTTAAAGCTAAATTATTGCGCAATCACAAGCGCTTTTATAATACACGGTATATAATAAGATATTACGGGCCTGTTTACACATTCAAGTATTTACCTCCTCTTTTCAAGATTAGTACGGGAGGGCCTTAGCTACAATGGTTAGACATAAGTATTTGCACAATTCTATTTTTTATGTATTTTTAAAAATTCAGGGTCTCCTTTAAGATAAGTAACACAGGAAGTTTATATAACATATATATAATAGAATATTTAAACAGAACAGTCAAATGTGCACTTATAACAAGAAAATTCAACACAAGTAAAAGTAATGAGGGACAAAAGTTTTTGACCAAAATAAATATGATGTCGAATCTTTGATATTTAATAGAATAATTTGAATAAATTAGTTTGGAAATTATTCTAGAACGTTCACGAAAGGTCTCGAAACAAATACAATGCAAACAAACCACAGCCGGCGCAATCATTACCTCTGTAGACCTCGTTGAAGTCGCGCACAGTCTCACTACAATGCCCAAAGTTAAAGAAATCCCTGAAGCTACTCGTAAACGGATAATTCAACTTCGTAGTCAGGCATTAACTTATAGAGTAATAGCAGAACGTGTTAATGTTTCTTTTTCAACGGTTGAAGCAATAGTCCGCAAGCATCAAGTGACTGGGGCGGTCTCCAACCTGCCAAGAGCTGGAGTTCCGCGTAAGATCATGGGTCGTCCTCTGCGCTACATGCTACGTAAGGTGACTAATGACCCCATGACAACTCGTGCTGACCTTCAGAGTGAACTGACGTCTCAGGGACTGAATGTCAACAAGAAAACTATTGTTAGGGAATTGAACTTTGCTGGCATTCATTCTTACACTCCTCGCAAAACTCCTCTTCTTACAGCAAAACATTTCAAGTGCCCCTTAACATTTGCCAAAGACCACCTGGACAATTGAAATGAGTTTTGGGAAGAGGTTATATGGTCTGACGAAACTAAAATAGAACTTTTTGGCCGAAACGAAGCTCGGCATGTATGGAGGAAACGTGGTACTGCCTATGACCCCAAGAACACCNGCATGGAGGGGGCAGCATCATGGTGTGGGGTTGCTTTACTGCCCATGGTGTTGGGGATCTTCATATCATTGATGGCAAGATGAATAGTTTCATGTACAGGGAGATATTAGAGAAGAATATGCTTCCAAATGCCAAAAAATTCTGCGGACAGCGCAGGTGGACCTTCCAACAAGACAACGACCCCAAGCATGCTGCGAATTTAATTAAAGAATGGTTTCAAAAGAAGAAAATGAACGTTTTTCCATGGCCTAGCCAATCACCGGACCTTAATCCAATAGAAAATTTGTGGCGTCTTTTTAAATCTGGTGTTCACAAACGGTTTCCCAAAAACCTTACTGAATTAAAGGTTATCTGCATGGAAGAATGAAAAAAAAAACATCATCAAGTGAATGTGAAAAGTTAATTCCTAGCTATAACAATCGTCTCCACGCTGTTATTGCCAATAAAAGTCACGCCACCAAGTACTAATGTCATAATTTTTTTGTCAAATACTTTTGTCCCTCATTACTTTTACTTGTGTTAAATGTTTTTGTTATAAGTACACATTTGACTGTTCTGTTTAAATATTCTATTATATATATGTTATATAAACTTCCTGTAATCCTAAAGCGGTCCTAATTTTTTTAAAATACATAAAAAATAGAGTTGTGCAAATTTTTACGTCTAGGCACTGTATATAATATGCTGCTTAGAAAAAATAAAAAAAATAAACTAAAAAATGATAATAATGAGCAGTTCTAGTCGGCCAAACCTGATGATTTATTACAGCAACCATTGAATAAATACGTTAACCCTACTTAGGCCATGTCTTGTGGAAAAATCTACAGAGAAGTTTGAATAATAGGATATCAGCCTAATGTCGTATTCCAACTTAAAATGTTATAAGCTGAACAGAACAACTATTTATTTTATCTTCCTTATCATGTAAAGTACAGAGACTTATTCGATTTTTATTAAGAATAAACTGATGGTTTATGAAAGAAAACATGCGATAAGCGCAATAGCGGCCGTATTCGAAGTAGTGAATAGAACACAGCGACAAACACACGAGCGAACAAACAAATCATTACAAAAATTTGGTCACTTACTGTACGTAATATACCCAACTCCTGTAAATTTCATATAAATCCACCCATAACTTTTTGAGTTATGGCATTAAGAAAAATGAGGCACACAAACAAACAAACGGATGGACGGATCTTCACCAAAAGTTAATCATCTGTTACTGTCAAATTGCCTAACGATCACTGTAATTTCCATAAAGATCCGGTCGTAATATTTTGAGTAATCTTGGTGACAGACAAACAGACAGACAAAGCGACAGGCAGACAAACACGACAAAAACATAACCTCATTGGCGGAGGTAATTATCCTACATGGAATCCAAATCCAAAATCCACAACTTCTGCTTTGAGGGCATGGTAGCTTCGTTTTATCGCTGTTGACGTGAGAACAAATTCTTGTACACCTGTCGGAGACTGCGGTAAACAATATTAAGAGCCCATGCAAAAGTTGAAAAAACTAAATAGATTTCCAGGCGCCAAACTATCATTGAAGTTGATGTTTCTTTTGATGTGCCACTACTTTGGGATAATTTTGATTTCAATAGCATGGATGGCGGTTTTACACAAAGCCCAAATATCGTAAGCATTAAAAAGAAAGGATGATACGTTCAATATATATATATAAATACTGTAGACTGTGGTCCTCTGATATGTTAATCTCTTTTTGCCATTTGCTTGGTTCCGTAGATTCTTGTTTCTAAATACATATTATATGCATTTTACGTTTGTTATTGAAGCTGCAGTTTATTCGGGAAAAATTCCTGAAGATTCTTTGTTGGCAGAGTTGGCAATGAGCGAAATTTATAGCTATTTAATGTATTATACAAAAAATCCCTAGATTTCAAGGGTATTTCCCAAGATTCGAAGCTCAGGCCTGAAATTTCAAGATCTTGGGAAAAATCCCAAGGAGTGTCAGCCATGCTGATAAATGCTCTGTGGGCAAAATAAATTATTTGCGTGATTGTTATGTGTGCAGCAGTTAGCCAATAAAAAGTATAACAGCTTCTCAGTCAGCATTCAAGAGCCGAGGTGAGAGGTTACCTTGCACACAGCTCTCGGCCCTACTGCTTTACTCTTCGGAAAGCTAGTACAATGAAATATCACTTTCCACATACACCACTCTCTCGAGTTTTTTCTCAGAAACTAAAATAACCAAAAATTTTATTAGGAAAACAGTTGGGAGACCGATCGCACTGGGACCCTGCCAGCTGTGCATTGCCCGTTACTCTTGTAACTCTAGTAGCTCTGCAAGTGCTAGTGATGCGTAGCCGTCAGCTGAGAGTGGCCCTGCCAACCCCCTGTTTGCTTTTTTCCCCCTTTTCTGTACTGTGGTACTCCTGTGTAGCCACCCTTCTGCTGCTCACAACTGCGTGCGGCCGCTGCCATCTCTTAGGATATTTTTTTTATAAAAGTATCAATTTATAAGATAATATGGCGATATTCCGAAGTTTTTAAATTTCTATGATATGAATAGATGTTGGAGAAATAGCTGTCAGCTCATAATTTTTTAAGTGAATAGTCGCCGACTTGGCACCCACCACAACAGGGAAATCCCTCCCAAATATGGATAAAAAGTTAAATAAACTGCCAAATCAACCATCGAAGCGATGCGATGACCCAATAGAACTAAAGGGTAGCCAGACATTGAATAAATATGCGGTCAATATTCAAGGCCTATACACAAAAAATACAGAAAGAAACTAATACTTCGAGACATTGCAGGTGGAGCAAATTTGCTATTCCTAGCAGTTACTGAAACCCATTTAAAGGAGAGTATTTGTGATGCTGAGGTTAAAATGGAAAACTTTACTTTGCACAGGTGTGACCGCGAACACCGAAAATACGGCGGAGTAACGTTGCGTGTGAAAGAACAGCTCGGCCCGCACGTTCTACAGAAATTATCAAATGTCATGTGCGAAATTATAATTGTATAGAAATAGAAAAAATTCAAATGGATTGTGTAGTGTCTTATCGATCACCGAAATGTGCTTCAGTGAATTTTGCGGAGCTGCTGTACAAAATTTAAACACATTGCGGTTGACTTGAATGTAAGTACAGTGTTATCATTACAGGTGACTTCAACTTTCAATTCCTAAATGGCTACATCCAGACGTATCTGACGAAACAGGTAGTTTTATCTTTAGCAAAAAGTTTTCACACACAATAGATGGGAGAGAACAAGCGCTATCTTTCCTTCAGGTAATAGAACAACTTTCGTTTGTGCACATGATTTTCTTCGCCAACAAGGAAAGACAACATCTTAGACCTCCTCTTTGTACAGAATACCCAATTTATAAAGAATATCAGCACACAAGTTACAGTTTTATCTGATCACAAACTTATTGAGATCACAACCCAGTTCAGTAGCTATGAAGTGAGTGACTCGAAGAATAATAGACAAATTAGCATAAATAGTCTTAGGAATGTAAATACTTTCAATAATGAGATAAGCTGGGAAGGTTTGTACGATGAGCTTCGGTCTGTGAACTGGCACACTCTTCTAAATGACTCTATCCAAAGTGAAGCAATGAACGAAATTTTCAGAAAAGTTGTGTTGGAAAACTGCATGAAGTTCCCCCCACCAACAAAGAGAAACTGTCCTAAAAATCGCCACCATAAATTCCGCAGGAGCTCACTAAAGAAAAGAGTAGGATTGATCAAATGCCAAAAGTCATCATAAATATTACAGCGAAAAATTGAATGCCGGCGAAGACTTGAAGAGATTGAACATAGACTGGCAAAATCTCATGATGACGAGAAACAGGAAAAAGAACTGCAAGCAATCAGAAAGATAAAAGAAACAGTAAGTACTTTTTCTCTTTTGCATCAAACTACTCGTCTCTGAAAACAAAAATAGGACCATTAATGGATGACTGATAACGTATCAATGACTGATAACGATCAGAAGATGAGTGAAATACTGAGCCGTCAATACCAGATAGTTTTTAGCAAAGAAACCAGTAACCCCGATGTTCAATTATTAGAAACAACTGATAACTACCTAATGGATTTTGAATTCACAAAACTAAGCATTGCATTAGCCATCGATGAAATTGGCGGAAACAGTGCTGCAGAACCAGATGATATTCCCACAAGAATCCTCAAAATGTGCAAGCTAAGCATTTCTTATCCGCTCTACCTCATGTGGTGCAAATCATTGGATGATTGTGTTGTGCCAAGCACTTATAAACACACAATCATTACCCCAATTTTAGAAACTGAAAATAGTACAGATTCAGCTAACTATAGACCGGTCTCATTAACTAGTCACGTAGTGAAAACGTTTGAAGAGGAGTTCCGTAAACACCTAGTGCATCATCTAGAGAGTAATTTCCTACTCACATGAAAACAACATGGTTTTCGTCTTAAATGTTCCACTACTTCTTAACTGCTGGAACATTATGATTCCATCGTAGAGACATGTGGACGTAATGAATTTACATTTTGCTAAGGCTGTTGACAAGGTTGGCCACGGAATCCTATAGTTGAAACTTTCCCGCATGGGTATCCGTGGAAAATGTCTTCGGAGGCATGAAGTATTCCTGTCAAAAAGAACTCAAAGTGCAATCGTCAACAACAAAGTGTTACAAGACAGTCGGTACTCAGTAGAGTACCTCAAGGCACCGTACTTGGGCCTGTTCTCTTTCTTATCATGATCAATGACATGAGGTACGGATGTAACTGTGCGGTTCCTTCGTCTTCGTCACTTGCTGACGATACACGAATACTAGCTGCTGTGTAGACTTTGGAAGACGTGCTGTCTGTGCAGAGAGACTTGTAAAACTTCGGTCAAAAATCAACAGAGCGACTTTAAACAAAAAGTAAGCTGTTCTCAGTGATTCAGGAAATGTGTTTATTATAAAGAAACAGAAATTCGCAGCTCGATATAAACTGTGGATGAGGATAATTTGAATTTTAAGACGTCCAAAATGATCTAACATGGGCTAAAATTAATTTTTTTATTAGCCAACGCTCACGCACGCTTGCTATTTTCCAACAGATATTTCTTTGTATCTCCAAGAACAGTTTATTTTTTGTTTCAGGTCGCTATGTTGGCTGGAAAAATTTTATTGAGGTTTTATCAATTTGCCATCAAGCCCACCTAGTAGGACTAGACAGTTAGATTGGCATAGGGAGCTTGTGGTTTATGTTGTTATTGAATTTTAATGCACCAACAGGAAGACGATCAGCTTAAGAATGGTTTTGGAGGAGAGAGATGGTTAGCTGTGGCTGCGAGAGCTGAAGAAGCCGCACCTGGATTCTGAGGTGAGTTACCTGAATTTTTCCGTTGAGCACATCGATGCTTGCAGAGTCACAGAGAATATTCTACAGTGCCGTTCGGGCCAAATATATTGAGCCTGAATAAGGGCATGTCCGCTTAACCCAGTTCGATCGAGTTAATCTAACCACTTAGCCAAAACTTTTGTATACTTTGGTAGTGTGCGGTGTATCGCCACTTGGGATTCAATAGTTCTTGGTATAGCAATGCTAGTTGCTCGCGCTTAAAAAATTGAATCCAGTGGAGGTATGCGCTCTGAGAGTGCTAGTCAGGAACACAAATCGCCGCCAAGGGTGCGCCAGCCCAAAATAGTTTGAGAACCACTGCTGTATACCCTTGAATATGACTATTTTTCCGTTCCCATGTCTCCAGTCTGGTGTAGTTTAATAATTATATGATCACACATGGAAGTAAACTGTTTATTTTGAAGAGAAATAGCTACTGTAGATTTGTGCCAATAACAAAAGCCTAATAATTTCGACAATTTCCGTACTAGTTGGCCATGTAATGATTGCTGTTTAGGTAACAGATTTTGAACAAAAAGTGACTCTGAAAAGAAGGTAGATATTCACTGCATTGCGGGCAAAACGCGCTGTCTACTGAACAAAGCTTACGGTATGCCGGGCAGTGCATAGTCTCATATACGGCCATTGCAAAGTGTAGTAACAGTGAAGCGATTTTGGGTCGCTTGAGATTCGAAAAGTTTAACTGGAGCACTCGGGTATAAACGAAAAGCACTTTTACACAGTTTATTACAAGAAATGGCTGCAGCGAAGGCGATTGGATTGGCACCGCTGTATTATAACGAAATCCAGTAAGAATGATAAGGAAGGCTTGAGTTTAAAGTATGAAAAATTTAAGGAGAATATGAACAACACGAAGTATGTACTGTTGCCTGGAATATTAGAAAATACATTAGTCGATATTTGAACTAAGACTCTTCAGTATCCTAGAATTTACACAGCTGAGCGAAAGCTGATCCCGTAGGAATAGCACTACGAGCGTCTACATGGCACGCAGCGCATAAACTTAAGAACTAGTAGGCTTGCACCGCAGGCCGAGAATTCGGTGCTAGTCCCCGGCCGTCCAAGTGACGACTGGGCGGCTGCTTGCGGTCACATCATAAGGTTTGACTTCGTCAGCTGCAGTGTGCCCCTCCCAACAAACAGTGTAGATTGTAGAATTTCAGTTCAGTTGTGTTCAGGAAGCTGAAGAGGTAGCAAGGCTACTCTAGGTGCCCAAACCTGCTGCTACTAAGCGAGACACACCTCTACTTCTCTATTTCGTACTCAACTTCGTAATTTCTATCCAAGGTTAGTCCCTGCAAAAAAGTCTCAGAAAAACCTTGCATGTTTTTGCTCTCAGATTCTGCATGTATTGTACTGTATAGATGGTTACCCACTGTGCTATCGGCATAGCACCGACGTAGCTAGTGTAATACTATTGTTTACTACCTACCTATAGAAGTATGCTAATAGTTTCGCGGTTCGGGGGACGAGATTATTCAACAAAATGCCACGTCACATCCGAAATGTCACCGGTACAGAGACTGCGAAATTTAAAACTTACTGGACGCATACTTACTGAAAGTGCCAGATAAACCTGCAGTAAGCGGCTACGTGAACTGTGGGGACAACTCGCTGTTAGCCATCCCGCTGGTCACGGACTGCAACATCACCTCTGCGCAAGATGGGTTGCGTGCATAACGCCACCTGGACCTCGTCCGAAGTATCATCAAGGTAATCAAGGTAGGTAAGGTATAGGTGTACGGTATTGCTGCACCTATTGAGTTCTCGATAGGAGTTATTATTATTATTATTACCTCCTCCAAGGAGGTTATGTCTCCGTCGGATTTGTCTGTCTGTTATTCTCTTTTTCTGTCTGTCACCAAGATAACTCAAAAATGTTTGGACGGATTTTGGCGAAATTTACAGGGATTGTTAGGTATGTTAGGAGGGACAGATTGTTAACTTTTGGTGAAGATCTGTCCATCTGTTTGTTTGTTTGTCTGCCTCATTTTTCTCAATACCATAACTCAAAAAGGTATGGACGGATTTTTATGAAATTTACATGAGTTGTTATGTATATTACGAAGAGTAAATAGCTAATTTTTTGCAAAAATCTGATTGTTTGCTCGCTCGTTTGTCACTGCTTTTAATTTTATGCATGTTAGTGCAATAACTCAAAAAATTATGATTTGGTCTTCATGAAATTTATGGGAGTTGTTAGTAATATTAAAAGACATAAATTATTAAATTTTGGTGAAGATCGGTTTGTTCGTTTGTATGCTTGACTCATGTTTTCATAATGTTTGTTCGCAGCATAACTCAAAAACTTATGAACGGTCCTTCAAGAAAATTGCATAAACTGATATTACTATTTCAAGGCACAAATGATTAGACTGTGAAGTTGATAGAAAGAAAATTAAGGTTTCAGAGCCGAACCGTTGTCGCGCTTGAAGGAGGTATGCACTCTCACAGTGCACTAGTTATTATTATTATTATTGAATCCAATGAAGAGCCGTGACCGTAACTATTACTTGAAGTGCATGAACATCGTACTAAAAGTCCTAAAATATGAGTCTATATGACCTTAGCCTCTCTTTAAAAAAAAAAAAAACTGCGGCACTTGCTATTGAGGGAAAACTACAGGTGCGACTGAAATTTTGAGCAACTTTTTTTGACAGTGCTGTCCGAAACCGCGCCGCAGCAACGTTATCGGATTCACGAGTTGAGTCTGTGCTAATAGCGCCGACGAAAGCCGTACGTGCACATCTTACTTCAGTCAGCTTGAATGTATTGGAAATATAGATCAGGGGTTGGCTTCCCTATTCACGGAAAATTTGTTTAGTGTTTTACCTTTAGAGAGTACCATCCAAAACTAAGTGAAAAATTCCAATACGGCATAACTTTTTTCTAACCATGCCAGGTACTGCTTCTTTCGCACACTATTGATAATTGCGCTAAAATTTGAGACATGTATGAAGGACAATAAAAAAGTTATGAACGAAAAGCTTTCTTTAAATTTATTACGTCCAAAACTAAGGGACAAAAGAAGAAAAATTTAGTTAATTTCTTATTCAGTCCGTACTGCTTTATTTACATCGAAAACAAAGTTTGATACTGCCATATGTAAATATTTGACGTTCGTTACATGATGGCATCACGTCAGAAAGTTGATTATATTCTGCGACAAGATATCATCGAGTTGCACATGAAAAATTTCACTATTAGAGAAATTTCTGAGAAGGTAAACCGTTCGAACAGTGTTGTGGGCAGAATAGTGCAGTCGTACGATGAAACAGGCTGCATTGCTGCCCCAAAGAAAGCCGGCAGGACAGAGTCATACAGCGTACGTCATTGAAGGATCGTTTTAAGTCCTCAGCTGCAATAAGTAGGAAAATAAATGACAAAACATGTATGAACGTCTCGCGTCAGACCGTTTCTCGGCGCCTCCAAAAAAAAGGGTTATTTGCAAGATGCCCACAAAAGAAACCGCTTGTGAGTGCTAAGAACAAGAAAAAGAGATTAGAGTTTGCAAACAAGCATGTTAACTGGTCCCATGAAAATTGGACTCGAGTGTTTTTCAGTGATGAAAGTAAGTTCAATTTGTTTGGTAATGACGGTAACAACTTTGTTAGAAGACGTGGCGGTGAGAAATTAAGTGTAATGTGTACTGAGAAGACTGTGAAGTTCTGCGGCGGGAGCGTGATGGTTTCCGGTATTTTTTTCTAGTCAAGGGACATCGCCTCTCGTTCGTTTGCAGCCCCGTGTGAATGCTGAGGGGCATAAAAATATGATGAAAGGTATTGTTGTGCCTAATATTGTAAACTCAGGTGTCCCCAGCCCTATCTTCATGCAAGACAATGCTCCCTGCCACAAGACAAAGACAGTCATGAGTTACCTTGAGAAGCAAGATCTCGAAGTTATGGATTGGCCACCACAAAGTCCTGACCTAAATCCAATCAAAAATATTTGGAAAACACTAGGGGTGAAAGTTATGACAAGAAACCCTATCAATACGGAAGATCATTGGATGAAACTTCAAGAGGTATGGGTGAAAATAACTGTTGAAGAATGTCAGAGTCTCATTCGGTCATGTAGTCGACGATCTGCAGCTGTGATCGAAAGCATGGGACTATTTACCAAATATTGATTGTCTGGCAAAATATTGAGTTAAATGCATTTTTTCTTGTTTGTCCCTTAGTTTTTGACGTTATAAACTTCAAGAGAAAAGCTATTCGTTCATAACTTTTTTATTATCCTTCATACCAGTTTCATATTTTAACACAATAATCAACATCTTACTGGCTAATAGTGTGCATAAGATGAAGTACCTGGCATGGTTAGAAAAAAGTTATGCGGTTTCGAAAATTTGTCCCTTAGTTTTGTGCGGTACTGTAGGTTTCTGACTTAGCTCAGCTGTCGCCCATCTCAAACTTAATGGATTTGTTATTAACACCAGAAACTCGATCCAGAATTACGAGTTGAATTCTCACAATTGAACTTTAGCCCGCTGCAATAAATTCCTCTTACCCCTAAAAAAACAGGATTTTCAAAAAGCTACGGTTTATTTGTGGTCCTGTGTTTTCCCTTCACCGCTTTCGAATATTTTGTAGTGCCCATGCAAACACAACTGTATGTGCCTCAAAAGTTTTGATAAAAATTCACTGTTAGTCGCCATATCCTCAGGCTCATGTAATGTATCACTAGTATAGTTTCCTGTGTCTTTTCAAATTTTGAGCAAATGGCGACTCAGTCAGCAGTGAACTTTTTGTCGCTGAGACAAACAACGCAACACAATCGAACTCTGTAAAGTGAAAGTACAGGACAAAAGACTATCCTAAAACCACCTTGACCACCACATGGAATGGAGCACAACGTAGCAGATGAGCTTCAATGTCGACAAATGCTCAGTAGTGCACATAGGGCTGGTGAACCCTTCAACCCCATTGAAAATGAGCGGGACGGTATTGGCTGCTGCCACCCAACAACGTGACTTGGGAATCACTATTACAAACAAACTACAGCACAGTCAGCAATTTGACATGAGTGTGAAAATGGCAAGTAGAGTACTCGGATTCATCACCAGAAATCTTGAATACAAGTCCAAGGACATCATCGTTCCCTTGTAAAAGGCATTAGTGCGGCCACACTTAGAATTTGCTGTTCAATTCTAGTCGCCACATCTATGCAAAGATATTGATAACATGGAAAGAGTCCAACGCAGAGCAACGAAATTGATACCTTAGTTGCGAAACAAGCCGTATGAATGTCGCCTAAAGGAACTGGGTCTGATCTCTCTGGAGCAAAGACGACTCAGGGGGCAACTAATAGAAACATTCAAGTATTTGAATGGCTTCAACGATGTACCTACAACCTACAACGGGACTCTTTGAAAAAGACCTCAGTGATCACTTGTGAAACAACGGTCAAAAACTCAGGCATAAAACTCGAAGAACGACCTTAAGTAAGCAGTTCTTCCGTATTTCATAGTCAGCATTTGGAATAGACTCCCTTCCGATGTTGTTAGTGTGGAGTCAGTCAAGGCGTTTAAAAATCGTCTCGACAAACATTAGGAGAGACATCCTCCACAGCTAAGTACTACTCCTCCAGGAGTCACAAACTCTTAACGGACAAAGCTTCCGAGGACACTTTAATCCGTCTTCTTCTCTCTCCCGCTCCAACTACACAGTTTGACATCTCTAAGCTCAGCATATCAGCGTCTTTTGATCGTACTTGCGTGCATTCATGATCGTCTCTTTGGCAGAGATTCTTCACCCTTTATTCTCTTTTCTCCAGTCCTCTATATCCTACTAACATAATGGCAATAGCTCATAGAGGGCCGGGGCGTAAGTTCCGGTGTCTCTTTGGGAATTGGCCTATTGGTTCGTCTACTGCCGCCTATCTAATGTAATCTAAACATAGCCCACATTATGTTGTAGTGAGAAGCGGGCTTACATACAGGATGTTAACTTGAGATTTTGCATCACCTAGAAGCTCATTTCTCCAGTAGGTGATCTCGCCAAGCGGCGCAAACTATGGACTGAAAGAAATGCATACAAAGATGGCTGCGGCAATCGTTGATTGTCCAATGTCCATGTTTTGAGCTCCTTCTCCAATGGGTTTTGTCCCATTGCTTTTGTCTGAATATTAGGAGGAGCGTCCAGAGCAAAAAAATCTTGTTTATTTTGTTAGCCAAGACTTGACGCTTATCACTTCATCAGTAAAGAGAACAAAAGTATCATCGATTTGCTCGTTGAAGTAGAGATACATGTTAACTACGCTTGACGGTATGACTTTTAGGAAATTCATACAGTCTCAATTCTATCACTTTGATTTTGTCGTAAACCAACCCGAATGGTCTTGATGCTGTTGAAAACTCATTTTACGAAATAAAATCGACTTTTTGAAATTCTCAAGCGTAATGAACTAAGAGTATACCTCCGCTTCTTCGATTCAACAAGTCGAAACCTGCTCATCTGTTTGTTATTCTCGACAACTCAAGCCCCAAAGATTAGTTTGTTTCGCTGGCCAATCGATAACGGCTATTGCAGCTTGGAATTTAATCTGAAAAACACTTGATTGCCATTCACATTAGCTGAAGGTTTCAAAATTAGTCATCAGTTATTGTTATTTTTTTTCGTCGTTGATGAGCCATGAAGTAAGTTTTCTGCCTTCTAAATTTTAAAATTTATGAATCATTGGCTAGTTCTAAACAGGTGTGATGTAGTCTATATGATAATTTATTACAATTAACCAATTTTTCAACAGAAATAGTATGTCATTTTGTTCCACGGTCAAAAATGTGCACACACGCCTACTTTCAAAATTATTAAAATTTATTCGTTTGGAGCTTTCTAATCAACTTGCATAAAAACAAAACGTTGGGGTTTGTGAGATGAATCAATGTCATCAAACTACAATTCTATCCTCCTCTTTACATTCAGATACATGAGATACATTCACTAGTGTACTATATGGCAATTCAATATTGTAGCATTTCCATGAGTATTATTATTCTTATTATTATTCTTCTTCTTATTAATACTCTATAACCAATACGCAAAAAATACACTAATGAAGACTTGAGTTCATATTCTTACATAATCATTCTAGCCGTACGTAGTATGGAGTTTGTTTTCTGAGGGAACTGACTGAGAGATCTGTTTGTGAGCCTTTCAGTTTAGGTGACACTGTGAGCAAATTAATCAAATAAAGCTATATAATAATGTAACAATACATACCATATATTTTTGCCGCTGCTTATGATTTATTCTACTGGATAGTGAACGTTGAAGTGCTCGAGTATAAATTATGATGTGGCTATTTTATTTTTACATGAGCGTAACTCACGTTCTCTTGTCTTAATATAATGCACAAATGGCACTAGTATTCATATTCCAGTCCATAATCATTGTTGATATAGCTAGATTAGTGCCTTGAGGGGTTTAAAAACAAAAAAGTAAAGTAAGTAAAGTAAAAAACAAAAAGTAACTACAGTATTTAAATACATTTGACGTATATAATAATTTGTATTTAAATAGACACATTTTTATATGTTATTAATATTTAGTGTTGTTTAACATTTTGACAATATATTCGGTAATTGGTAATTAAATACACTTAATGAAGATAGCATTCATTACTGCCGACCGCTCTACTGCTGCCAAAGACAGCCAGAAGCCAGAGGCGGAGGGTATTTCAGGACAATGAAGGGTTACGTTGCGATTAATTTTATTTATGAAGAGTGATGCATGTCTGCTTACCGCATATATATACACACGACATCTGTCAATAAAGTATCTGTTTCAGCACAATGACTTTACCCCTGTGTAATGTGCATATAATGCAAAGTTCTCCAGCACATTACTATGTGACGGATCATTTTGACCCCTACAAATAATGATCATTACGAAAACAAGACAACTGTGGTAATAGTAAATACCGTTCTAACTGACATCTCTTGCCTATCAGTACGATCACAAAAATTTACCCTGCTTCCTCTCTTTTAAATTACCATCAATTCATCATCACGGTTTCACTAATGGCAAGTAAATCTATTACTGATGTGCATTCGGTTATTTTTCAGTCATCATAGGTTTGTATACCGGTATATGTAGCTTTTGTCAAGAGACGATACATATCTCATGTGACAACGTTATACATGCTGTATAAGTACAGCTTCCTGTGTATTCATGATGCGGCGTTCTCGAGTGCTGATTTTGATGGTCGCAATGCTGCAGAAAGTTGACAATCTAGCTTAACAAATACGGTATATCCTTAGTTCAATGGTAGCATTTAGTATATGTGTTCGCTGGATACAAGAGATCTAGTTGATAACGCGTGCGCTCACCAAAGACTATATACTGTAAGTGTATGATTGCGCCCCTACATGCTTATTATCTTTCATCAGCCCGTACAGCCACAATCGCCGAAAGCAGTACTTTGATATGCTAAACTAAAATAATCTAACCCCTGGAGTTTTATAACTTATCACAAAATTACAAAACAAGTTAACCAAAACTGGCGGTCAATGGCGCCTATATTATTTCAATGACTTACCATTTCACAGAGTTTGCGCTGTACATGAACGTCTAATGTACTATTGCTAGAGCACTCTGGGAGCTCATACTTCCAAAAAGCACGATCATTATGTTCTTGAAAAGTTTAATTTGGTCCTGAAACAAGGGTTTTCACCTTATCATCTCCAAAATTTTACCATTCATGCCTCTTGACATCAATAACAGCTTCTGAAACTTTCTTGAAGATTTACCCATACCTTCTTGAGTTATATTCTAACAAACAGTTTGACAAACATCAGTCAATCACCTAAACAGCAAACCGTTCATTACCAAAGTTTGGCAGTTTGTGTCTTTTAACATTTCTAACAATCCCTACGAATTAATTAAAGCTTCGTTCAAAATTTATTGAGTTATGTTACCGATAAACATTGAGATAAACATTGGGACGAGTAAACTAACATACGGTTCAACACAAAAATTTAGTTATTTGTTTCTAGTAACAACTTCTACAATTTCTAAGTTTAAAGTTCCAAGAAGATCTGATCATACCTTTTTGAGTTATGATACCAAGAAATGAGAGGCAGACCAACAAACAGTTGAACGAATCTTCACGAAAAGTTCATCAACTGTTACTCTTATCATACCTAACCATCCCCCCCTGTAAATAATATAAAGATTCATCCATTACTTTTTCAGTTATCTTGGTGACAGAAAGGCAGACGTTGAGACTGACAGACTAATAGCCAAACTCGACAAAAAAAAAAAAAAAAAAAAAAAAAAAGAAATATAACCTCCTTGGCGGAGGTAAGCAGAGGTAGACACTGCCTCATTTTTTCACTCTTCTACTTTCACCTTGCCTTAACTACAAGACTTTACCGCTACTGTTCTTGGCTTAACTGTAGGTATTGAAGGCTTTCCAGTTAGCAGCTCAATGGTACTTCCAGTTATTACAATTACGATAGAACGGTTTTCTTGCACGGGCCGTGAGAGCCGTAATTTCTAACTACGGTTCTTGGTAATCATACCGTAAGGCCATTTAAGCAAATGAGAAGCGTAGCGCACAGTTTAAAAATTTCCGCTCGCACACGGTCAGATCGAGGGCCTTCGGCCACAATTCGTTCTACTAAGATTGCTGGTCGAGCCTCTCACGGAACAGGAAGCACCCCAAAAACACGGCTCCCAGGTCGCGAAGTAATGTGCACTCAAACTCCTAAACTGTCAGGAATCTTGTCTCCAGTTCAGGACGAGTCTCAGTTTCGAGATATGAGAGGCTCTACAGGGTGCTTGTTTCTGCTACATTTGTAAGCCATTTTTTAAGCTAATACCATAAGTAAACGTGAACTTGCACAGCCGAATACGATATCAATTAAGTTTTACTACACCCTTCTGCTGGCCACTCAATGTGGTGTCAACTATTGCCACAATCCACGACAAGTGGCACTCCATCCTATCTAAGTTCCTGGAGTTTCTAAGTTTGAGGAAGTTTCTCTACTTAAGGAGTTCTGCTATGTTGATGCAGGTAATGGCGACGAAGGAAGGATGGTACCGACCGGCCGGAGTATTGGAGCAGTACTGTCATCAAATGTACAAGGAGCACAGTCAGGCCATCACTGTCAGCTACCTCTTTCGTCTCGCTACGTCTCGTGTGCTCACGGAAGGTCACGTCAAGACAGCCTTTACCCACCTTTTCAGG
>LQNS02278101.1:9646218-9673672 GCA_001587735.2 Parhyale hawaiensis | reverse complement strand
CTACGCGCACTTACTGAAGAGTAAATGTTGCAGCGAAGGGGAAAATTTTCTTTTTTTTTTTTTTTTTTGGGGGGGGGGGGGGGGGGGGGGGTAAAATTATCTTATTTTGAACCGATTGTTCTGAAGCTTTCTGAGAATGTGTATTAAAAAAAAAAAAAACATACTGTGCTCGTATAACTTTTTTGATTTAGGCTTTAGTTCGTAAGATAATGGGGTTTATATATAAGTACGTATCTGTATTTTGGAAATTTCATACGAATAGAACTCAATAAATTTTAATGTTAGACAAAAAACAATGACAGTTTTGGAATCCTTGAAATATTCCTAACAATACTATATATGAGCAGCTCATTTTAATACAGCAAGCGAAGGCCGTTATATTTGTCACAATTTGAAATATTTCTAGAAAAAAAGGAGTGCCTTTTACCATTTTCCTACACATAATAGCTTGTATTAATTAAAATACATTTTTTGAACATCACTCTCGTTTTATTATACACAAACATAAAATATCACTGGCAACGAATAATCAGCTCTGACTTGCTTTTCATGTGAATATGATGTAAAGTCACCTACAAATCATAAAGAAGCTTATCGCTTTAAAACGTATTAATAAAATTCCTAAAGAATATATATGAAGTAAGAAATTTATCCACTGGCGATGAATGCTCTAAGATAACTAACAGCTATAGGTAGTCGTAAAGTGTGCATCATACCATGTACCCCATTTTATAATATTCTAAGGTAAAATTAAAACAAAAGCTGTTGATGGTATTACTCCGTGCTCTTTTGGTCCAGAACGACGTATCGTCTATCGCGAATATTTACAGTGTTTTTTTATCGCGACTTTATGAACTGCGTTAATTCTTAGTAAAATCTACTCTACCAACACAGCTGGTGCTTCAATGGCAAACCCTTCTCCTAGAAATATCATTAGGTACGAAGACACAGTATGCAAATATAGCAGATACATTATGCAAACCTCGTACAAATTGAACCGTACGCAGACTATTTCTAGAATATGGAGATTTTTCAGGGGTTGAACAATTTCATAAACGTCCAAACTCTCAGTGCGGTCGATGCTTCATACCGATCAGAACGACAATGGCTCTGAATTTTTGGCGGGATCTGTCTTCAGCCGTGTCGGTCTTCAGGCGTTACAGTCAGTTGTGAATGTTTACTTAAGAAATGAGCCGAAGCAAATATTATTTTACCATCTCTTTGTGTGCACTTAATGAAGCGGACGGACTGAAAGCTTAACAGTGGTTTCGGCGTCTAGGAGTTGCTTAGTACTTTACTAGGGTTATTAGCTACGCCAGAGGGTTATGTTTTCGTCGCGTTTGTTTATGAGTCTGTCACCAAGATAACTCAAAACGTTATGGACGGATCAGCATGAAATTTACAGGGATTGTGAAGTATGATATGAGGAACAGTTGATTACCTATTGGTGAAGATCCGCTCACCCGTTTGTTTCTCTCCGTCTTTTTTCCTAATGCAATACTTCAAAAAGCTATTGATTGATTTTTATGAAATTTACACGAGTTGTTAGGCATATTACGAAGCGTAAATGACCAAATTTTTGTGACGATCCGTCTGTTTGTGCGTTTGTTTATTTGACCTGGGCATGAATTTATGTTTGTTAACAAAGTAATTTGAAAAGTATTGAACGAAACTTTATGAAATGTACAGGAATTGCTAAAAATGCTAGAGGACATAAACGATCACATTTGGTGATGATCGGTTTTCTATTATTGTGTTTGACTAGTGTTTGTTAAGCTGTTTGTCAGAAGCATAACTCATAACCTTACGAACAGATATTCAAGAATATTGTAGAAACTTTTATTACTGCAAAAATGCACAAATGATCAGATTTTGGTGCTGTTAAAAAGGAAATCATAGTTTTTGAACCAGTTTAACATTTTCAAGATTGCTGTACATGGCAGATGTATACTCTAGTTTGTATTTAGTTGGAACAATTCATGAATTTCATTATATTACTAGAGGACTCTGGGAGCGCATACCTTCGCCAAGTGAGGCAACGGTTACGAAAAACTAAAATTGGTTCTGAGACTATGATTTTTTTTGTATCAACACAAAAATCTAATCATTTATGCCCTTCAATTGTGTTAACAGCTTCAGTAATTTTTTGAAGATCCGTTCATAACTTTTTGAATCATGCTGCTAGCAAGCATTATGACAAACATGAGTGAAACATACAAACGAACGAAGATAACTCAGAAAGTCATGAACTGATCTTTACGAAATTTTCGGGGATTGTTAGATATTTTAACAGTAACAGATGATTAATTTTTGGTGGATATCCGTCCATCTCTTTGTTTGCGTGCATGTCTGCCTATTTTTTTACCGGTGCCAATACTCAAAAAGTTATGGATGGAATTTTATGAAATTTACATGAGTTGTTAGGTACGTTACGAAGAGTAAGTGGCCAATTTTTTATGATAATCTATTTTTTCTTTCATACGTCTGGTTGTTGCGAGGTTTAATTTTGAACTTCTTATCAAAATAACTCAAAAACTTTTCTATGGGTCATTATAAAATTTACAGGAGTTGTTAGTAGTGTTAAAACATATAGATGATTAAATTTTGGTGCAGAGCAGTTGATTCGTTTGTATGTTTGAACTTATGTTTGTTATAATGTTTGTTAGCAGCATAACTCAGAAAATGAGTTCTGAATAATTGCAGAAACCTTTACCATCACCCAAAGGCACCAATGATTAGATTTCGGTGTTGATGCAAAGAAAATCATGGTTTGAGAGCCAAATTTTATTTTTCGTTACTGTTGCCTTACTTATTGGAGGTATGCGCTCTCAGAGTGCTCTCTAGTTCATGCTGTAGCTGAGCCATGTATGTATATGCATGTATTTGTCTTCTTATTTTAGCTGAGGAAACTTGGGTAGGTTTTGTATTGAAGCTGGATAGCAAGACAAGTAGAGCTGCAAATATGCACCTCAGACTAGTTGCATCCGATATTCTGGTTGTTCCTCTGTACAACCAGCGTACTAAGAATGGGATAAACTGAAAAGATCCAATTGCAGTGCAGATATTATACGTGGGCCGAGTTGCATGACTCGCCTGGTCTCAAGTGGCACTGATCAGAGTCTCCTTACATCTCGTGGCATACTCATGCACGGGCTGGCCACTGTGGCCAGTTTTATCTAAGAAGCCGAGAGGACAGCAAGTGAGTGTTCGCTTAGTGCAAACAGGCTGCTGTCGTCATCACGCACACTAATTAAGTCTGTCTATCCACACTTCAAGGTTAGTCACTGAGGTAAATGAGCTCTGAATAAGCCCAACTTACAAGAAAAATAAACAATCACTTTAGTGGAACCAATTCATTTGAGGTTTCTTGTTGTAACGTGTCTCTTGTTGTAACGTAAAAGGCATAGCGTTGCTTCGAACACTTGCAACATGTTCCAAAGCGACAAAGATAAAGCGTCTCTGTGGAATAATGGGTAGGCCTCAGCTTGAAGGCTCAATTTTAGCGGCCAATCGAACACGCCCGGTATCCACTGGAAGCATTGAAGCAGTTCAGTTTGTATGTATAGGTCATGTTGGCCCCATTCTAAGATGTCTCGTTTATTTTATGGTAACTTGCTCTTCGTTCAGTTGCATATTATTTCAAAAAAAATAAAATAGTTATCACTGTACATATGTACTTCTGATTGCTTCCTTATATCGAATAGAGAGCTTTAGTACAGTCTCATAGAGAAAAGTGTCGTTAGCTTGGCGCAGCAAAAACTTTACTAGGAATTGAAAGGAAACAGAAACTGCGAATAAAAATTTTGCGGAAACTGTGCTGTTAAGTCGATATCAAAGTAAGAGTTGTGGTAACTTATATTGGTAAGATGTTGGATATGCAGGGTACCAGTGAGAGTGCTCGTACAAGATACGGAGTAATCTGAACAAGAACGGCCTGCTCGGTTATCGACCACAACTTACATTTCATACCGCAATGTTACTGCTCGATTACACTCCGTTAAAACTCACATGGACAAAGAAGATTTGCTTCCGGAAACGCGTATACTGTGGAGTGATGAAATGAAAATTCAGGTTTTCGAACAATAATGATGCCAAGATTTACGGTAAGGAGGGTGAGCCACCCAAATGTGATACCGGGGATTGAAATTAATTCGCATGGCTTTAAATGCAAGGCAAGCCTTTAATCAAATAACCACATTTATTGAAACATGAATAACACTACTTTAGTCAGTAGCTCCGATATATGCACAGTACAGGTCTTTAATATCCGTTACAGTTATAGATAATAACACATGTAGTTTCTGGGATCGTCGGTCATTGGAATTCTCGATAAACGAAAAAGATATAATTTATAGTGGCAGCACTTTACTCAGAATGGTCCTATTAACCGAAATACTACCCTGGCAGAGGAAGGATAAACGCTACAAATGTTAGCATAGTTTTGAAGTCACGGTATTTTTTTCATGCCAACCGCCAGATGTACATACCTGCGAAAAGGTCACTCAATGGTTGAGGGACTTGTTATCTAGATTACAGAGAACTATGGGCGGGAAAGAATTGGAATATCCAACTTGCTATCTTCGAATTTGTCCTATTTGAAAAGAGCAGATTAAATTCTTAATAACAAAGTACATGAGCGAGGCTAACTGTGTCATCATGAATAACAAAAATCTTTATATGTTTATGTCATTCATAATTGAGAAGACATCTCACCCGCTTCATGGGAAAATGCTTTCACTCACGGGTAAAGAAGGCTTATGTGTACCTCGTAAGATTAGGAATTGAAGAATTTTGCCCCCACAATAATAAATTAATTACTTACAGCCATGAAAACCAAAGATGGATGGTACAGGCCAGCTGGGGATATGGAGAAGAACTGTGATATAATGTACAAGCAGCACGACCGATCCCTCGTGGCCAGCTATGTCCTGCGCCTTGCCACCTCTCGCGTGCTCACCGAAGTCGACGTGAAGAAAGTTTTCACTCACCTCTTCAGGTTGGTGACATTTGCTAACTACGCTGTTACCCGATACTGAACGGTTATGCTTCGGTACTACCCCACAAGATAAGAGGGTACATCATGAAGAAATATTCCTTGGAGGTAGCATTTAGTAGAATATTTATTTCTCGCTTCAGTAGTGCCTGTATCATACATAGGTACATAATTATTGCATCGTGTCATGTAAAAAATACATGCTGCTCTCATCTTATTTTGTTTGCGATTCAGGAAGACGATTAATTTGCGAATGGTGCTGGCGGACCGGGAGGGCGAGCTGTGGCTGCGAGAGATGCAGGAGCCTGATTTGGATTTCATGGTGAGTTTTTCTTACAGAGCTTGCCTGCACATGGTAGAGGCCAGCCTTTTTCAATATTTTCATGCCAAACTAATGTGAGGAAAATTTATTCATCTGCCATTCAAAATTATCTTGCCAAATGCCGTAACAATATGTACATATTTCACTTGACATTAACCTTAGTGTTACCTCATTCCTAGTTAACTTAAAAAGAAAAGTAATATTTTAGGACCTATAACGAGACCTATTCGTTAAGAAACTATAATATTGTTTGAAAAACATGGACCGGTACATATTTTTCGTCAGTTTCTGCTGCGTATCAAAGATTTTACTCATAAATATATAGAGAGAGCTGCACCCTCGGTATTGCCAGTGACTTCGAGCGGATGATACGAGCAGCGAGAGCTATGTAAATCAAGTTGCAGGTGAGAAATAGTAAAGACAGTGCAGCAGGTTGGTAGTAGTACTGCCTACAGCGTAGCAAGTCACAGTGTAGCTGGTCACTTACGGTGTAGCAGATCTCGTGCAGAGTTACAAGCTACTTTGCGTAGCTAACGACTTCGCTTAGTTCACTATCGGCGCCAGATGTCGACACGGTGAGGTTCTGTGCTCTAGCTTGTGTTCGATTGGCCTTTGACTTTAGGACTTCGAAGTTTGGAGTGTCGAGAACTTATGGTGCCGACACTTCCTTCAATTCGTTTAATTGATCGAGTTTCAGGTATTTCTTTTAGTAAATTACCCTAGAATTTTCCGTAAGCTTAATAATGCTCCTTAAAATGGAATTTTGAGTCGACTCAACGTAATCAAGTTGCTTCTAGCACTTGCAACTCGACTCAAAAGGAAAATGCTAGCGCTCTTGTCTGAAGTTTCGAAGAAGTGATGTCTCATAATCTGTACTTCATCGGTCAATCAGAAGCACCTTTAAATTCGGGAAATTTAACTTGTCCAGAACGGCAGACTCGTGCGTTGGTTTGATCACTTTGTATTGTGTTGCAAGTGTTAGTCCTTATCCGATTTCTTCCGGTATGACCAAATACTCCATTGTTCAAAACACAAGCCAGTTTACAGACATCTACAGTGTTACCAGATTACTGGTGACGAAATTTCACATTAAACATGCATAGAATTTGTAGTTTCCTCGTCCTTTTTCAACCCACGGGATGACAGGGCAGTTGAATGGCAAAAAATCATAGCTACATAAAAAATATTTTTACCTGTGCATCAGAACATCAAAATATTATAATAAACACCAACGTGCGTTTATGTATTACACTAGTGAACCCGTGCGTAAAAAAAATTAACGTAATTATCAATATGTTTGCTTAATAAAGGCCAGTGCGGAATCTTCGCTGCGCTGAATTATTTCTCACTTTCTTCATTGATAATTTGATGTACTCTCATTTTTAGGTTCTTTGTTCTCCATTCTCATTCTTTCACTTGCTTCTTCCATATTGCCTGACAGAAGTAACATATTTGAGTGGAACACTGCAATAAACTTGAATGCAATTCCAACCAGCTTATACGCAATGTAAGCGCACCGTAACCATCCCAGTTGGATATAATGGCTGTGATTTTAGTAGAATATAGTGGTGTATGAGAGATTAAGGTCGATTATGGATGATGAAACAATATGGTAGATGTGTCGACCAAAACATAACGTTGATTTTAGTATATTTAGGCTGACATTGGTGGAGACAATATTTGTTGTTTAAGGTTTGTCAGGAAACGAAGGTCGATGGACTATATAATGGTAGATGGTAGTATATGGTTGTTCGAAGACAATATATGGTAGAGCACATGCTAGATCATAACCATGGTAGGTTATCCACGAATTTCCGTGCTTACGATCTTGAGAGGAATTCCTCCCATTATTTGGGGAAGAATATGTATGGGTTGCCATGGATTATAATATGGCTAGAATTACGAACATAACAGACCAAAATAATATTTTATAACTATAAGTTTGAATGCAAAGCATCTAAAAATTCATATTATACTGTAAAAAAATGTGCACATTTTCAGTTATTTCTTTCTTGTCGATGAATTGCAAAAATTGCAGGGCATGTATGGTCGCTTACCGCCTTGACGTTAATTTTATCTATTGTTTAGTGATGTTGCTAACGCTTTATCACCATTATTATTTATTCGTTGCACCCTTGTTAAACAGTATTACAATCTCTGATGAAATCTTATCATCTATTTTTATGTTCATTAATTTATATCTGTAAGGTTTCATCAACAAATTATTCCCATTAGCTTCATGCAAAACAATGTCAAGTTTCATGAAAAATTTAGCCTTACCTACCCCGAAAACGGCTACGGCCGAAATTCATCAATCGACTTGTGACTTCCTGTGAACTGGGGAGTATAGCTCTATACCGGCTTAGAGTTAAAGAAGGTGTATAGAAATGTGCGTTAACTGCACAGACTGGTGCAAAGTTCCTGCTCTATAGCATCGCACTGAAGTAATGAGCCTTTCACTATCCTGAGCTGCACGCCTAACACGCACGTATATATTACCTCTTTTTTGTATAAGCAATTATTCATCAGCAAATAGAGCAAGCATCCAGTGTATAATATGTCAACAGTTGAAAAAGTTGATCTTGGTAGAAATAGTTCTATCATTCGCTGAACACAATCGATTTTGGTCGTGAATGGTGTTTCTTACGGTTCACTTTGGTGGAACATGATTGTGCAGGTACAACCTTAATGGTTGGAGTTGGGTATGCATGGTTGGGAATTATAGTTGGCAATACGGTCGAAGGTTGTGACATATCTCTACCATAATGCACCCATAAAGGTTGAATATGGAAGATATTTCGATAATTAACAACCAATGATCTGGACCATAATCATAGTTGTTCTACTATAATCACAACCATTATGTCCGACTGGGATGTTGCCGTCAAACTCAAATATTTACTTCATTGAAGTGTTAAAATTTTGGCCGATGAATCGATAACTGCTTCTTAACAAAACAGCAAGCTAGAAGAAACAGTTGTCTTCTACCCGTGAAAGTCATCTTTTCATGAGTGCTCCTTTCATGATCTACTGCATTCATAGGACATTACCTGAGAGAAAAAGTTATAAAATCAGACTCCAGGAGCTGCAAATATCTTTGCTTCGATTTCAAGAAGTGTTTCAAGCAAGAAGTTCGTTCAGGTGAAGGGATAAGGATTCCACTTGCGCTATCTTCTGAAACCTGGTCATCGATCTCCGTGGCAAAACAACAAGATTATAAAATCTGCAACCTGGCCTATTTTTCGCCTATCTATTTGCTTCAGATGCAGACACGAATTATATATATATAATACAGGAAGCGTTTTATTATATAAGGATACCAGTGTACCCGAACGTCAAAGAAAGTGACGGACAAGAATTTGCAATGATACCTCACTATCAATCATAATTTTGTTATCATTTTGCTTTTATAAGATGCACTATACGACTGCTGACTTGGAGGAAAATAATAGATTAGAATTCTAGGGTAAATTCTTTTGAACAAAGTCAATCTTTTTTTCGGTCATACTCTGAAAATATTTTTTACTCCTCAGTTGATATCGCTTCAAAAAATTTGAGCCCTGTATCCAATATACCCGATGATGTCATATATGTCGGGAGTATTTTTTTTTGCTCTTGCGGAAAATTGTTCTGTTCAAGGAAGAACCAAAGATGGAAAAAATATTTGCTGCCAAGAAAGAATTGTGCTCTTTACCCGCCTGCTGACAGCTAAGGACTCTCTTAGTATTTGTTCCGTTGATTATGTAGGCAATTAGCGCATTAGCGAGAACTCAGAGTAGCTGAAGTTCGGATGTAGGAAAACTAAAAAGAAAGTACAATCACGATGTATGAGAGCACTAAAAGAAGTTGCGTGTATCATCATTGATTGGATTTCACCGTTGGCAGAGCACGCACTGGCTTCCAATAAAAAAGTTTGCAGCCACCTGCACGCTGTTCTATTTGCTGCCTATCAGCCTTTAGCGAAGCTTGATGGGATGACCAGTCTCCAACCCGGCCTAATTTTCACCTATCTGTTTTCTTAAAATAAGCAAATAAAATAAAACGATAAATAAACAAAAATATAAATAAACATATAAATATGCATCACCCTTCATTATATAATGGATTTATATATTTGTATATTTTGTGTCACGCTCTTAACAAAATGGAAAATGGGCCAATTTGCATATTTTGTAATTACAAGTGTGACCCTTGGAAATTCCACGGTTAATTAATATTTTAACTAACTTTAGTTTGACATTAAACAATTCTTCTACATTAACCTACTTCGTCTAAATAAATGTCCGTCAATTAACTCTGATGAACTCTAGTCTCCCGTAAAGCAGTCCGTCTTCCTTAACACACTTCGTCTGTCCTATCTTAGTACTCTGGAGCCACCTGTGCATTTCGCTTGTGTTCTGTTAGCAGAGAATTTGCACTTCCATCTTGATAAACACATAGAGATACAAAAGTACTTCCTGTATATTTCTGCTATGTGCTTGAATGCCTTTTCAAAGCTCTGTTTCCCACAGTTTACAGATAATTTAATCCTTCATAATCTTATACCTTTGAATTTTTTCGTCTGCATTTTTTATTTTATTTGTTTTTATTATCAGACGGCACGTGATGTGATGCGATAGCTGTAGAACACAGCACAACGAACTCAGCCAGTTTCTTCAGTAAAAGCTGCTTGTGTAACCGTAACCCCTTGTCCTCAAGCTTCAAGCAATACTTTGGAATCGAGATACTTAAAACTACCCGGATTGTGCTCCTGCGCCGTATCCGAACTGCCCATGTTAACAATGTCTTGAGGCACCAGGAAAGTGAATTTATTATGGGTGGAAAAATAATGAAAATCGGTAGGTATGATACGAAATAAATGAAATTCATGTGCTCACTTCAAAACTGACTGAAAATTTTTACAAACACGTTGAAGAAGCAAAAATATGGTTGAAATTCCCTCCAGCCAAAATCAGAGCTTCTAGGAAGTTGAATAGTAGTTGAATTTTCCCTGTTTAATAATGATAAGCATAACGTGCAGACGGATGTATGGTGCCATAAGCAAAATAATATTATACTAGCAGGATGCGCGTAAATTCCACGGTTAATTAATGTTTTCATCTACTTTCGTTGGACGTAAGGTAGTGCTTTCGTAATTTAACCTACCCCGTCTTATCTATAGTCCGCCTGAGAAACCCCGTCTACCTTAACACACCTCGTTTCGCGGACTCTAGTCTCTCTCACCTGTGAATCTTGCATACAACGGCACTTCTTTCATTGTTCTTCTATTTATATTCATGCCTTTCTAAGCTCTGTTTTTCACAGCATACAGATGATTTAACCGATCATAATCTTACGTGCAAGGAGCTTCTAATGGGAGGAGCAAGCCCAAGCACTCTCTGGGCGAGTAAACATGGCTTTGTCACGTGATCGAAGCTGGCGTTTAGAGTCCTTAAAATGGCTGAAGTGGCAGTGGTCTGCACCTAATTAAGGAAGATACAGACAGGCAGTTCTTCAATATTTTTGCGAAGACAATCGTGTCTGAGGATTTATATCCCGGTACTCACTCTGTTACTTTCATCATCAGATGGTATACAGGATACAAGTTTCCTTTACATACTTCCATCCGCTCGGAACTTCGTCGATGGTTAATGGCTATAAAAATTTGAGCTCAGGACTCCTTCCTATATAGGCTACGTGAGGTAATGCCGCTCTCCGATTGGACAAGCCACTCAGCCAGTTTAAGGGAAAAGTTCCTTCCTTGCCTACGTGTTTAAATTTTTCTTGTTAGTGTGTCTGATTTTGTTTTGCACGACTACGGGAGCCGTGGATATTGATCACCAGCCCACCGTTTTTCCGCTCTCATTGATACGATAGCTATGCGCTTAAACATACAGATTCGGCCAATTTCTTCACTCAGATCATCCTAACCTTCTGTTTTCAAGATACCATGGTATTTCCTGAGATATTCCACATACGCTTGAAAGAATACTCTAGAGCCGATGTGTCCAACACTACCCGTTTTATTCTGATACAGCGTATCCTATCTACGTATCTGGCTGGCCATATTTAAGAACGTCAAGCGCCACAAGCAAAGTGAACATATAATGCGAAAGAAATGAAAAGCGGTAGATAAGATACGAGTCAAATGGTCTTCATGTGTTTGCTCTAAAAGTGAAGGATTTTTTTTCAAGAAGCGCCAACCCAATCGGAAATTTTAGGCGGAAATACCGATGATTATGAACGGAAAGGTTGAAATATAGCAAAATATAAGTGTTTTTCCGGACAAAATAATTTTCAGTAGAATTCCAACCACAAATCAAAGGAAACTACAAGTGCAATCGTTGAACAAATATTGTTTATTTAATTTTGTGTTTATTCAGTTGATGTTTGTAAATATTCCCATCAGCTCTATGTGAAATGATGTAAATATTTAAGTTACATTTAGCCCTACATACCCTGACAACTGGTGCGGCTTAAATCCATTTATAAAATTGTAACTTCCTCTAAGCTGTGTAGTATATGCATCTATTCCTGCTTATAGTTGAAGAAGATGTATATAAACGCGCGTAAACTGCAGACTGGTTCAAGCTTCTGCTCTAGCATTATTTTGATGTTTGGAGCTTTTGGCTATTCTGAGCTGCAGGTCTAACACGCACGTATGAATTAAATTTCTTTTATAAGCAATTAATCATCAGCAACTCAGAGCAGCCATCCAAGTGTTGACGCGATTTTGCATCGGAAATAATATACAGGTTGCGATACATGTTAATAGGGCGGAAATGTTATTGGCGAATACGGGTAGCAGAAGGTTGGGTAAATATGGAAATATGGTTGAAAAACATCCTTGATTAAGGACTATTTTCCCTCCTTAATTATGGTTCGAAACCTAGGAAATAGCCCAACCATATAAGTTGGAAAGCACCCCATAAATGCCGGTGACTACGAATGATTTGTAACCAAGCTCGACCATAATCATAGTTGTTTCCTACGATAATTTCTGATAGGGAAAGAAGATAGCTATGGTTGAACTTAGTTCCAGCGAAAATCAGAACTTATATTGAAGCTCCTTGAGCTTCTTGTAAGTTGAAGCTGCCGCTACTACATAACAGTGGAAAGCGTAAAGTGCAGACACATGTACAGACGGAGCCTCAAGCAGAATCATAAAATAGATATGTCGCGTTTTCATAGCGATCGATAAGCAAGTATTAGACAAGGCTGATGAAGATGCTGAAAGTGAGATCTATATCCATTTAACTGCATGCGATCCCTATTCAGCTAACGTTGCGATATTTACAACTACTCTTAGCGCTATTACAGAGTCTGATTTTATACCTTACTCTATAGCTCGAAACTATATTTGCTCTTAGTTCACGACGCACAAATACAGCGATGATCAACGAAGCACAGACGGAGCGATAATGTTTCACTGGGGTTACACTATTACTTTTTGCAGCTTGCGCTCTTCCTTTAACGGAGCAGTTTTCTCACTTTAACGAAAACTTTCGATGTACTGTACTGAATGTGCATCAATCGGTAAGCAAAATAACCGGTGGGAAACTTAAATTAAATTCAGTAATGTTTGCTGCTCGCTGATACAAACTAACTTTTTTTCGCATGTCTTTCAAGGTGATTAACGGTTGTGCTGCTTAGACAAATTGAAAGAGGCCAGGAGCACTTACCTGTAATGACAATTTTAGTTGGCCGTAGTAGAGTATTCTTCAAAAGTGACAACAGCTTTGAAAATGATGCTGGACGTCTATTGAAGGTCATCTTATTAGCTTGCTAAAGGACAAGTACAGACTTCAACATATATTTAGCCAATTATTTCGGCACAAATCAAGTTAGTGCCGAAAGCTTGACCAAATATAAATTAAAGCTTGCACTTGTCCCCGATAACCAAATACAACACGGGTCTTCAAAAACTCTTTGCTATCATTTTTGAGAGCACGAGTATTTTAGTCTATATTATAATTACCTCCGCCAAGGAGGTTATGTTTTCGTCCTGTTTGTCTGACTTTCTGTCGGGCTGTTTGTCTCTATGTCTGTCTGTCTGTCACCAAGATAACTCAAAAAGTTATGAACCGATTTGGATGAAATTTACAGGGACTGTTAGGTATGTTAGGAGGAACAGATGATTAACTTTTAGTAAAGATATGTCTATCCATTTGTTTGTTTGTCTGTCTCATTTTTCTCGATGCTATAACTCAAAAAGTTATGAATGGATTTTGATAAAATTAACATGAGTTGTTAGGTATATAACAAAGAGTATATGACCAAATTTTAGTGATGATCCGTTTGTTCGTTCGTTCGTTTGTCACTGTTTTTAATTTTATGCTTGTTAGCACAATAACTCAAAAAATAATGAATTGATCTTTATGAAATTTATAGAGTTTGTTAGTAATGTTAAAAGACATAAATGATCAAATTTTGGTGCAGATCGGTTTGTTCGTTTGTATGCTTAACTTATGTTTGTCATACCGTTTGTTAACAGCATAACTCAAAAAATTATGAACGGATCTTCAAGAAAATTGAACAAGCTGTTATTAATATAAAAAGGCACAAATGATTAGATTTTGGAGTTTATACAAAGAAAATTATTGTTTCAGAACCAATTTGAATTTTTTGCTACCGTTGCCTCACTTGGCGAAGGTATGCGCTCTCAGACTGCTCTAGTTCTCATTGTATCTACATTAGTTAGGTACTTAGCACGACATTGATACCTTCATCAATATTATATAGGGGAATATTAGAGTATCCTTGATGCGACGTGGGGAGGCATTAATGGGAGAGAGAGAGTCACATTCAGATTGTAATTTAAGCTGCTTCTGCTCACACGTCTTAAGTAGAAGATTCACTGCCCGACTTGGAACATTTTTCCCAGTTCGTATGCATGATACAGGTCTGAGATATCAGTGAAGAACATTTCTTCCGTTCTGTGGATTATCCACAGTTTCCAGCTAGTTTATGTTATAATCCTGCTTGTCCGTCCGTTTGTTAGTTACTTTGTACGACTGTGACGGTCTCATTATTAGATAAGGGGATTTCAATGGTATCAGAGATACGGCTATAATA
Organism: Parhyale hawaiensis; assembly: GCA_001587735.2. NCBI lineage: Eukaryota > Metazoa > Arthropoda > Malacostraca > Amphipoda > Hyalidae > Parhyale > Parhyale hawaiensis. Next base: position 9,659,303 of record LQNS02278101.1, on the reverse strand, counting down.
TAATTCTGCCTAAGTCTTCATCCGTTCGTACGTCCATGTGTCTGCACATTACGCTTGTCAGCATTAAATAGAGGGAAACTTCTTCTTTTCAGTTTGCTCTTAAAAAAAAAAAATCAGTCAGTTTTAAAGCAAAGACATGAATATCATTTTACACACATCATTCATACCGTACTAATTTTAACACTTAAGAATATTCACTTTGCTGGTATTGCATGACGATCCAAATATGAGAAAAATCGTAGTCAGGATAAGGCGCAAAGCGAGCTGTTGGACTGCTTCATTCTGAAGCTTTTTAAAAGTGAAAGTATGATGTTTAAAGATGTCAAGTAAACTGAAAGAAAAGGGGGTTTGGCAACAAGAAAGAATGATTGAAAAAATGGGCTGAGTCTGGTGTAAATTTATATTGTGGTAAACCCATCGCATAACAAACAGTTGAATAGAAAAATGATGGGGTACTATATGAAACAGTCACGGGTCACGCAATAGAACTGAAATCATCAGATTCACCGATGAAAAATGACAGGGTTCAGAATTTGGAAGGCTAAATAATGTTATCTTCAGACGATGAGAACCACTGCTTAGCTAAGACGTATTTATATTAATTGTAATAGAACAGTAATTCTTAACCTGGGTTCCATCGAACCCCAGAAGTTTGGTGAGTTTCAGGGGTTCGGCAACTTAGTTCTCCCCTCTCCTATGATTCGTGACGTCAATCTCTGTTTGCTGGCTTGTCCTCTGAACACTGCGATTTCTGTGTAAATGATACATGGTATAGTTTGCGCACTAACACAGCATATATGATTAGATACATGTTCTTTGAATCTGAATAAAAAAAAAGTGCACTTTATTTTTCTTAGTACGAAGGGTTCGATGAATGCATGAATGGAAGTTGAGGGGTTCGGTGCCTCCAAACAGGTTAAGAACCACTGATATAAAAGAAAAGCGATGAGAGAAGTACCTCCGAGGAGTGAGACTGCTATATCATGATGTTCAAGTGTGAATCAGAAGTGGGTAATGCGATGAAATGCTTTTTTTTAGGGTTTCCGGTTTCTCAGGCCCCGCCCACTTCCGGTTTGCGCCCCCCCCCCCTGACCCCCGCTAAACCGGTAGTGCATTGGCCGTTATAAACCGGAAGCTCACGCGTGAGGGGAGCCGCAAGGGTAGGTTACCCTCAAAAAACGGGTATCTCGTCGCATTATACGCTACTTGAATCCTTTGCTGGAAGAACATTTGCGAGATCCACCACTGATATCAAAGTGCCTGGATAGGTTGTCTGAGGTGACCTAAGAAGCGCTTGTCGTTCGTGAAACAGCTGTTTCTGTGCGCGTGATAACGGTTGAATCTATTAAGACTCATCGATTCCAAGTCGCTATGCACAGGTGCGAATTGAAACTCATAAGAAATTCAAAGAGAAAGTCTAAGCTGAGCAACGGGTCCTCGCTATAGCGGAATAGCTGCCGCTGGGGCTCGGAGTTTAAGCACTTTCGAACATAATAACATTAGCTAATTTGAAGCTGCATCCCCGGCAGCGTAATCGGAAGGGTAGGGAGAAACAATCTCGTGTGCAGCAGACTTGAGGTTAGACGCATTTCGTCCGGATTAAGTGACGGGTGTTTTGTATGAAGTTGGTTAGGTTGGAAGAGCTGCTTCAGATATAATAGCTTAGCTTAGGATTGCTACATTTTATAGAGTGAGAACATCAACTAAATGTGGAATTCCCACGGGTCCCTCTAGCTTATCTTAACGAAAAAATTTAATATCCAATTTCATTTTCCAGACCCTGGACTCAACTGACGCCAATGACGTATTTCAAAACATGTCACGCTATCGCTTCAAAGAAGAAGGACCGCTTTGGGCTGTGAGATTCCTGCCAAAGGCGTCTGAGAAAGATGACTTCTTCCATTCAACCAGTTTCGAAAACACAGATGAAACACTGAACAGGTTGCCCCACATCAGCCACGTAGTAGTGAGTTACCATCACTCCATCAGCGATGGCTCCACAGCAACGCGGATCATCCAGTACATCCTCACTCTCATCAATTCCGTACTTGCAGGGAACACCGTCGACGACACCGAGCAGTTTGCGCCGCTTCTTGATATTGAGAAGCAGAAGCTAGTCACAGCAAAAGTTGAACGAATGTTCATCGAAAATTCAGAACTTATTGAAGCTCGTTCTCGAGTGATTGAAAAGTGCATGGCAGAAACTCTGCTGCACAAAGCTTATCCGCAACCTTCGAAAAGACCTCCCAGAGTTGTCTGCATCCCCCGTATTTTGGACTCCACTACAACAGCCAAATTTCTTGCTAGGTGCAAGATGGAAGGCCTTACATTCCATACTGGTTTCTGCAGCGTCCTCAATGCCTGTTTTGTTCAACTACTCCAAGACGGAAATATACTTCAAGATGCTTACACCGTATCAGGTATTCACGCTATAGATGAGCGCGGATACTACAATGATGCAGCCAACGCGTTGGGACCTGGCTTCGGTATATTCTTCGTAACAACTGATGTACCTAAAGACGTTTTGTCTAATTTCTGGTTGCATGCTAAAGCATATCACACAGTGTTCAAGGAACAACTACAGTCAGAAGCAAGTTTTGAGTTGCGAGCTGTGTGCAAGCTCACTTGCAGAAACTTTCTTCCGTTCTTAGATCCCAAAGGAACAGACTCCCCAATACCGCTTCTCGCAACCTACAACATTACTAACATGAGAGATGTGAGCAAATTGATTCCAAACTCGGAGGAAAATGTATCTCTTCTCTATTTTGGCCGGAAGCCTGCTATGCAACTATATCCTCTCTATTGGACCAGTGCAATTGAAACTTTCAATGGTCAGCTCTCACATTCATTCTGTTACAACACGCAGTTGATGGATGCAACGGTGGCAACCAAATTGCTTGATATGATATTTCCAACGATGAAAAAAGTCATCAATTTGCCTTAGTTATAGTTGATCTGCCTAATAACAATCTCTGTGTCTGATACCAGTCATACCACAGACCTCATAGACGAAAGTACTTACGATACGCTTGGTTATTGAATGTACGTTAGCAATACTAGTGTAATCTCCGTAGATGGAGACAGGAGAGTGGCTCCTTATCTATCTAACACTAAGAATGTCCGTCGTGTGTTAATATAATTATTTATATGTTCGGTCTCACGCTCTTAAGAATAGATAGCGAAAAAAAATACATAGATACAGTGCGACCCACGGTATTAGTCCAACAATTTTATTATTGCTTTTTCATTGAAAATCTTCTGTCTGACGAGAATCATATTTTCATATGGCAACATGTGTGCTTAGTTCATCTGGCAATATTTGTTTACATTCTGAAGAGGTTGGTTGCAGAACATTCCTTTGTTTAACAGATATACTGTGAGCCACGCTATTAGTCCATTCAAGTAAAATTCAAAATGGGACGTGCTAAGGATCTAAACGAAGAAGAGAAGCAAACCATTATTAAAGATTTAGCCAAGAAGACCTCATGTGCGTCTATAGCCAGGATTTTAAGCCGCCATGTTAGAAAAATTCAACGTGTTTTGAGGGATCCTTCCAATCGGTCTGATAAAGGTAAAATAAAAGCTGTGAACAGTGGTATTAGAAAAATTAAACGTCAAGTCTTTAATAAGCCGGGAAGCACACACAAAAAAAAAATTGAATGTTCTGGTCTGAATGAAGTGCCAAAAACTACGCGAAACCGAATCTTGGGGACTATTGCAAAGGTGAAATCTCACAAAAAAAGCCTCCATTGACACAAAGGCACATGCTTCTGAGAGTTGAGTGGGCTAGGTCTTATATGAAACAGGATATGAAATGTGTTTTATTCACAGATGAAACCGGAGTGACTCTCGATGGCCCAGACGGATGGTCTGAAGGATGGGTCGGATTTGAGGGCAAGCTTCACCATCGTTTTCGCCGCCATCAAGGCGGTGGTGGTGTCATGTTGTGGGCTGGGATTAAGAATGATAAACTTTTAGCTCCAACAATGGTCCGTGAAGGAGTTAAAATCAATTCTGCTACTCAATTCTGGTCGCCACATCTCTGTAAAGATATCGATAACATGGAAAGAGTCCAACGCATAGCAACGAAACTGATACCTCAGCTGAGAAACAAGTCGTATGAACGCCACCTGAAAGAACTGGGTTTGATCTCTCTCGAGCAAAGAAGACTCAGAGGGCAACTAATAGAAACATTCAAGTACTTGAATGGCTTCAACGACGTACCTATAACGGGACTCTTGAAAGAGACCCCAATGATCGCTTGCGACACAATGGTCAAAAACTCAAGCATAAAGCTTGAAGAACAACCTTAAGTCAGCAGCTCTTTCCCTATTTCATAGTCAGCATTTGGAATGGACTCCCTTCCGACGTTGTTGGTGCGGAGTCGGTCAACTCGTTTACAAATCGTCTTGACATACATTGAGAGAGACATCCTCCACAGCTAAGAACTCCTTCTCACGAGTCGCTAGCACTTAAAGGTCAAAGCTTCCCAGGCCATTTTAAGCTGACTTCTTCTCACTTCCGCTCCATCTCTATATTTAAGCTCCGCATATCAGCGGCCATCGATNAACAACATGCAATAATACTATGTGCTGAAGAACGAGGTATTTTATTGAGGTGTATCTTACTGTGTAGAATGAGGTGTAGTGAAAAGATATGTATTGCAACGATGTGCAGTACTCGTGCTATTTCTGCCGTGGAGGTCTTGTTTTTGTGAGAAATTTTCTTGTATTTAACCGTCACCGCGATAACTCAGAAAATTATGGACGGATCTTTGAGAAATTTACAGGGATTGTTAGGTATGTTAGGAGGAACAGTTACCTTCTGGTGATGATCCGTTCAAGCGTTGGTGAGTTTGTTTGTCTGCTTCTTGTTTCTTACTAACACAACTCAACATATTACGAACGGATCTTGATGATATTTACGCGAATTGTTAGGCATGATACGGAGAGCATTTGGAAAAATTTTTCTGATAACCTGCGTGTCTATTTATCACCCGCGAATGAAGTGAGAGAGGTGATAATGAGGGTTTGTTGTTAACCTCGTGGAGGTTCTCCGATCCTACGTCGCCAGTCTGGTGTGATTTAATAATTATAATTTAGGTATGCATATTTGGAAATATATATATATATATATATCCCTATATATATTTGTCCGTCCACCCAATAAGTGGTCGAAGGAGTTGCGCAATGCTCATAATTTTTTTCAAAAAGTTTGATGGGTTCACCTAGATGTGACCCATGCCAAAATACTAGGCCTAGTTCGCCATAAAAAATGACGGCGTTAATTTTCCTCAACGAATTTGTCTCCACCGCGGCAGATCGTCTTACGCCACAAGGCATTCTATTTTTTCCTATGTTAGTTTTAAAGATCTACTCTAGGATTGGGGCTGTGCTTAACCTCGTTCATCAAAAATGACTTCATTGAATTTGCCCCTACCGGGGGTGATGGTCTTATGCCACGTGGCGCTCTAGTTGACTCGATGTTTGTTGTATTTTTGTTAGCAACACAACTAAAACTATAGCACTCTGAGAGCGCATATCTCCGTCAAGCCAGGCAACGGTAACGAGCACTTCAAATTGGTGCTGAAACCAAGATTTCCTTTGTATCAACACAAAAATTCAACCATTTGTGCCCTTTGATAGTATCAACAGTTTCTGTAACTTTTTTTTTGTGAAGGTCCGTTCACAACTTACTGAGTTATGCTGGTAACCATCATTATAGCAATTATAAGTCGGACACACAAACGAACCAACCGATAAAAATTTAATCAATTTTATCTTTCAGCATTACTAACAATTAATTTCAATTTCATAAAGTTCCGTTCACAATTTTTTAGTTATTGCGCTAACAAGCATGAAATCAAACACAGCGACCAACAAAATTTATTCATTTACTCATCGTAATACACCTAACAACTAATGAAAGTTTCATGAAAATCCGTCCATAACTTTTTGAGTTATGGTACTAAGAATAAATAGGCAGACAAGCAATCATATGAACGTATTTTCACCAAAAGACAATTATCTATTACTGTTAACGTGCCTAATAATTATTATGAATTTCATAAAGATCCGTGCGTAACTCTTTGAATAATCTTGGTGACAGACAAATATACAGACAAATGGTCAAACAGACAGGGAGACAAACACGACAAAAATATAACTTCCTTGGCGGAGGTAGAAATTATGAATGGCTCGTCCTGAAATACGTAAAAATTGTGAGAACTATTACTAGACAAGAGCGACCTAATCTTGGTGATGAACGGTTCGTCAATTTGTGTGTTTGATTATATGTTTCACATAATGCTTGTCAGAACATAACTGAAAAAGTTACCAACGGGTATTGGAAAAAAATTAAAGGTGCTGTTTGAAATGCCAAGAGCTACAAGAGCCACAACTTGAGACAGAAGCTTTGGTCTTATCAGCCTGACTCGTTGCAAGCGTTAGAAGCAACGCGATTACGTTGAGCCTACGCAAAACTAGAGTATAGGGAGGAAGGTTGAGCTCCTGTAAGTCTAGAGGGTAATCTTTTAAAGGTTAATGTTCTAAGCTCGAATCACCGGGTCAAATCGGGTTGCATTTAACACTTGAAGGACACAATCAAAGTTGCAAAGCTAGAGTTTCTGTCATATACATCTTACAAGTGAAGCCTCGAAGGCTTAATTTTAGGGCCCAATAATTAATTCATTTTGCTTGAAAAGTGGAGTTATCAACGGGATCATCGTAATCGGATTGTTTTTAACAGTTGTAACACGATCAAAGGTGCTAGTTCTGCGGCTACACTCTTGCCTGAAGTTCTGAACAAGTCAGGCCTCGAGGTTATAATTTTTCCTGCCAGTCAAACGCGCCCTGAATGTGAGACAAACATCCCAGGCTCATCTCAGATATGACACAATATCTAGGCTTAGGTGATCAATTAACCTGTAGCTACTAAAATAGACACTTCATTAGCTTTGGATGTAATGGGGGTCACACGGAACACCGCAGTCGATTTGATGAGTTTCAATTTTGATACTTTTCAGTACATTGCTTACAGATGGCCGAGCTATGCTAGAGCGCCTAAATAATAGCATGTGGAGATATCAAGCAAGTTATTGGCTGATTGACGAATTACGAAGGTGGATCCTCCGGAGCTATGGTGATCCGGGCGGACTTCGACCGTGTTGACTGTCTGCTCGCAGACGAATCATAGCGAATAAACTAAACGCAGACAAAAAAATTCCAGATATTTGAAAAAAAGAATGAGACGTTTCGTCGAAGTTCTTATAGGGGGAATTGCGTTGCCTTGAGAGGGATTTCTAACAGGGCTGCCAATTTAGCAATAAAGACACTGGATCTAGAAGTTTCGAAGCTCTATTTGCAGGAAGATTTCAACTCTAGTAATCTGCAGTATTTTCTAGAGACATTATGCTATACCTCTGTGACTGCAAATTAATAACGATTCACAACTAAACTGCAGTGAAAAATAAAATGAATAGCACCAAAACACTTATAATTTGACATAATTCCAAATAGAGGGTATAAAATTGCACAGAAACAGATTTTGGAGGTATTTTATTTCTGGCGACATTTACAAGTTCCATTTGGCAACATAATGAGCTAACAGTGAACCATACCCGCGCAGTGCCAGGGGATATTGTACTGACATTCAAGGCCACTGGTTCGCGTCTGCCTGCTAAACGAGAGAGATTTTGTTTCTTTTTTAGCGTATTGGCAACGTCTACTTTCGTACCGAGATGTCGGAGCTAGGGGCTGCAAAGGTACTGATCCTAACCTAGAATGGGGAAGGTTGGGGAGTCTCTAGTCTTCATATAACAACATTCCGTCGTACTTCAAAAATAATTATAAATAATATGTCCAAATGGCACCCGGTACACAGTGGAGTCCCTCAAAGTACCGTGCTTGGTTCATCACGATCAACCGCACAATATAGTTAGCCGTTCCCTCCTCTCTCGCGGATGGAACTCCAATATTAGTAGCGGTACAGTCAGTGGCAGAGGTATAGAATGTTCAATAAGATTTAACTAATATCTTTCGGTAATCATCGGTGGTCAATATGATCTTCAACGAAACAAAATTCGAACAATTACGATGCAAAAAAATCTTCTTTTATTTAATCTGCATCCTGCACGATGAGTGATGGGAGCAAAATCGAAAGAAAAAATTTAGGGAGGTCTTCAAATTTTTTTTTATTTTTGAACCGATTTTTCTGCAATTTGCGGATAAGATGTAGAATAAAAAAATAAGAACATTTTGTTCGTGTAACTTTTTCAGTTCATGCCTTAGTTTTTTCAGAAAATGAGATTTTCATTTTGTTTTCTTTTTTTATAAATTTTAAAAAGAACGTAAGTCGATGAGTTATTATGCTACACTAAAAAAAAGACAGTTTTGGAATCCTTGAAACATTCCTAACAACGCTAAGAGATTTTTTTTCAATTTCATTTTCGTTTTCTATTGACATGAGACTTTAGATGGGTTACCGAAGAATTCATAAAATATGTAAATTTTCTTGATATTTCATATAATAAAAAAAACTAAAAGGAAATTGATATTTTTTTCAAGAATTCCAAAACTGTCTTTGTTTTTAGTGTAGCATAGAAACTCATCGACTTACGTTCTTTTTTATTCTGAAAAATCAAATTTTTCAGGGCGGCAAATTTTATGTTTTTGTGGATGAATTTTGTAAGAAATGCGCTGTTTGCAGTGGAAATGCACTTGACATGTTTTATCTATAGTACATTTCCCCCTACAAATACCTTACACTCGTCATTCACTAATAAAAATATGATGTAGCTATGTATTAGATGAATAAATAATAAAAAAGTCAATTTTCGACCTCTTCCGGACCCCCTTTGCCCCCCTTTTTTGGGGGGGTTCTAGTGCTGCTAGCCCCCTAAAAATTTGGGACGTAATATACCTTGGTATAAAATCATTTTGCAGCAAAAAAAGAATAAGTAAATTTTTTACCCTCTCCGGACCCCCTTTGCCCCCCCCCCTTTTCGGGGGTTTCCAGTGCTGTAGCCCCCTAAAAATTTGGGACGTTATAGCCCCATACCTGAGGACACTTTTTGAGCATAAAACAAAAAATTGGAAACTATGACCATTTTCCATGAAAAGACCCCCTTAAAGAGACCTTGAGGTGAGAATGCAGGACAATGATTCTTTTGAGGATCACGTGACTAGAGTTGTTACCCTAGGCCAGAAATGGAGAGGATGGGTACTTCGAACTTTCTCTTCACGAGAGGCAGACACAATGCCCACCTTACGGAAACAACGGGGACTGCCGAGGATAGAATATTGTTCACCTTGTTGAAAACCGAGCAAATGGGAAGACCAAGAGCGCCTCGGGGCAATCCAGAGTTCGTTATCTTCTCAAATGCGAGACATACACAAACTAAACTATCACGAAAGACTTGCCCACCTTTAAATGTCCTCAGTTCAACGGAGATTCATTCATTCATGGTTGGAAACTTCTAGAAAGAATTGCTATGAATGTTAATGGGCAAAGTTTTCCCAAATACTCAGACCGCTTTCGTCGCACTTGTGAAGTGTGAATTCTGTTGAAAGAAGGTGATGCTGCAGTAGCCATGAAGTATTCTGATAGCTTCTCCGTGCGCGGTGCGAGATCTTTCAACAAAATACCACGTCACACTAGAAATGTCCCCGGAAGACTGAAATTACAAAGTTTAATAAAACGTACTGGTCTCATACTTAACTACTGAAAGTTCTAGGCTAGACAAACTAGCTGTAAGCGGCTACGTAGAGTGTAATGTAGGGATTATTCACCACTCTAACCCTTCAGTTGCTTAGGGAATGCAGCATCACCTCTGTAGATGATGGGAGGTGTGTGTAATCCCACCTGAACCTCGGTCGATGAATATCACGGTATGTAAATCGGTGGCGATACATCACTTGACGATTTGGAGTCGACTGCTGCCTTACGTTCTCTCCTCTGTGGCAAGTTTCACATATCAGCAGCATGAACCAATGCTCGTGACTTCCCCTGTTTGGGGTGGGGTAAAATTGACTGTATATTTTATCAGTTGCAAGAAGAGACAGCAATAACGGTTACTTCTATAATGATCACTGACCGCCCCCAAACTTGTGAAATTTACCACAAGGTTGCACTACGCAGCCAGAATTTCACAGTGTGTGAGCTCCACTGAACATGCTTATATAACAGTGGAAGTGGCCCCACCACCTGTTGTTGGCTTACTGAAATTTTGGTCCAGGTATCAAGATTGCTGTGTACATTGGGGGAAGTCATTCTCTGAGAGCTTCTGTGCTTCTAATGGAAACCGACAGAATGGGCTTCTCTCCCCATTGCTTTTCAATAACTTATTGATAGAATTCATAACAATCTTAATAGTGTTAGAGTTGGTTGTTTCATGGGCCGGCCCTGCATTAATGCAATCATTCACGCCGACGATACGGCGCTTATTGCTCCTCAAGACCTCAACACAATTCTCTCAAATAGCTAGTTTCCATCTGTGATTATGAAGCTCAAAAGCTTGATATTGTGTACTAGACGAAAGTTGTATGTCGCTTGAACCTCGAAGCAGCAAGCAGTTCAGGATTGGGCATACATTACTAAGCGGTGTAAACCAAAAGCTAGTCTATATACACAAATTTGTGTATTTGGGACATCTCATTGATGAAAAACTTGACGATTGCGCAGACACTGGATGGCATTTGACATTGCCACAGACAATCAGATATTGCGGCAGTTCAATAGATGCTGCCTGAATGTCAAGATTGAGTTGTTTGAAACTTATTGCTATCCAATATACGGCAGCTCTCTTTGGCCTAAATTCATTCTACAAGCCATCAGTGAGTTGCGTGTTGCGTACAATGACATGTTTCGACGGTTGGTGGGTGTTCCCAGATACACAGGAGCTAGTAATGTGTTTGCGTTGTGTGACGTAGAGTGTCTCAATATTCTTCCTCGTAAATGTGCACGTAGCCTGCAGATAAGCGTTGAATACTCTGATAACTCGATAATCCAGGAAATACGATCTAATCCAAATTTACAGAGTTCGGCGCTCAAGCAACGGTGGGTTAGGAAACTGTATGTAGGTGATGACTTCCATGATCGGAATGACCTTTAGGTGATGTACCTATTACTTTCTACTTATCTAAGCTTCCTTGCTGCTGCACGCAGACCTGAACTGATTTATTTAATACACTAGTGGACCCGTACGTGAAAAAAAATCATGCAATGATCGATATTTTTGCTTAATATAGGCCGGTGCGGAATCTTTTCTTCTCTGACTTGCTTCTTCATTTTCTTCTTTGATCCTTTGTTGTACTCTCATTCTTAGGTCCTATCTTCTCTGCCTTGCCGTTTCCACATTTTCCAGCTCACGCTTATCAGCAGCTCTTGTTCCCTTCTGTAACCTCTCTGATTCAAGTCTTTCTTGACACTATGTCGCAAGACGCTTCATCTCGTTCCTTATCTTCTTTCTTGACTAAACTGACGTCTTCCATAGTGAGTGGCGGACTTAAAAGTAAAATCTTCACCAAAACACTGCACTAAACTGGATTGCAAATCCAGTCAGCTGATATGCAATGTGAGCGCACCGTAGCCATGATACAGTATTTGAAACTCAAATATCTGCTTCATTGAAGTGCTGAAATTTTGGCCTATGAAGTTAAATTCAGTCGTCAAAGAAAGAGAGTAAGCTAGAAGAAAATTAATAATTATCTACTGCCCGTGAAAACTCAGTATCTCATGAGCGCTCCCTTGATTATTTGCCGAATTTATACGTCGTGACCTGTGGGAATTGTCTACTGCTCGTGAAAACTCACCATCTCAGGAGCGTTTCGCTGACCTCTGCCGAATTTATACGTCGCAACCTGAGAGAAAAATTTAGAAAATCGGACTGAAGAAGCTGCGTGCATATTGCTCCGATTTCAAGAAGTGTTTGTAGCAAGAGGTGCTTTCAGATGAAGGGATTCGGATACCACTTTCACCATCTTTAGCAACCTGGTCTACGATCTCTATGAAAACGTAACTTAATGACATACCTGTAACCTTGCCTATTTTTCGCCTAACTGTTTCTTTAAGTGCGGACACGAAATAAATCCACGAAGTTTTATTATATTAGGATTCCCAGGCTGTCCTCTTACTACGCATTTTCCTTTAGCCACTTGAGGTTTTTGACGATGCATTACTATAGGTACGGTAGGACTATATGAGAGCCTGTTGGGATATTAATTAATGACTAAGCTCTGGTTGAAATTTGTACCATGACCATTGTATTAAGCCCCTTGCTCCGAATATTTATCACAAAACAGTTTTCATCAATCACACTATAGAAGGTTAAGCTTGAGTCACTGGTAAATCGTCTGTACGATCACTGTTCTTACTCTCTTTTCTATTACTTGTGCTCGAGGGTGAGAACGAGCTGCTTAATGCCATTAGTGTCTGCACGTGTAGATTAGATTAGATTAGATAGGCGGCAGTAGACGAACCAACAGGCCCATTCTCAAAGAGACACCGAAACTTGCGCCCCGGCCTTCTAAGAGCTATTGCCTTTAAGTGAGTAGGATATAAACGACTGGGGGAAAGAGAAGAGGAGAGAAAAAAAAAACGAGGAGGAAGAAGAGTCTCAGCAAAAGAGACGATCACGAATACATGAAATTATGATCAATAGCCGCTGATATGCGGGGTTAAAGATGTCAGACAGTGTAGTTGGAGCGGAAGAGAGAGAAAAAAAAAACGGATTTAGGAAGCCCCTGAGGCTTTAGCTGTTAAGAGTGTGCGACTCCTGGAGGAGGAGTCCTTAGCTGTAGGGGATATCTCTCCCAATGTAAGTCAAGACGATTTTTAAATGCGTTGACTGATTCCGCACTTACAACGTCGGAAGGGAGTCTATTCCAAATGCTGACTATGAAATACGGAAAGAACTGCTGACTTAAGGTCGTTCTTCGAGCTTTGTGCTTGAGTTTTTGACGGTTGTCCCGCAAGCGATCATTTAGATCTCTTTCAAAGAGTGCCGTTGTAGATACGTCGTTGAAGCCATTCAAATACTTGAATGTTTCTATTAATTGCCCTCTGAGTCGTCTTTGCTCGAGAGAGAT
>LQNS02278101.1:9624254-9634741 GCA_001587735.2 Parhyale hawaiensis | reverse complement strand
CTAGCACTAGTTCTACTACTTTCGAAAGAGAGGTAGCCACTGCAATGGGTCGATAATTGCTCTTGTCTGTTACACATTTGGCTTTGCTTTTAACTATTGGTGATATTATAACTTTCATCAAAACATCCGGGAGAAAACCCAAAGTAAAACACCTGGTGAGAAAAATTGCAAGGAGCGTTACCAGCCTTGGAGGACTATATTTATATGCTTCAGCTGGGATGTGGTCCGTCCCTGATGCTTTGTTATTCCTTAGCTTTGCGAGTGCTCGACGAACCTCATTCAGACACGGTCCATTGTTCATTAGGAAATGCGAAAAAATCAAGAATGTCGTTAATGAAAACTATATGATTATTTTTTATCATCAAAGCTGTTCATGACACCACTATAGTGAGCTCTCCAAAATTCAGCAATGTTTCTTTCTCCAGCGATGCCATTCACTGACAGTGAAACAGTGTGAGCTTTCGGTTTTACTTTTTTTATTTCTTTCCAGAAAGCAATGGATTGATTTTGAGAGCTTGTCGGATAATTTTTCTGCTCTGATTGCGTTTTCTCGCCTACGGATTTGCTTGAGCGCTATGCGACACAGTTTGTGTAGCCTATTTTTTGTCTGCCACAGTTCACTTGAACGCGGTCTGTCTGCTTCGTTCCAGTTATTTTGCTCAAGCCTTCTCGCTGTGTGAAGCTCACGCACCTTATCATTCCATCCAGGGAATATATTCTTTCTTTATGAGGTACAGTGCCAAAAACACGGCGTCCGGACTCAACAATAGCAGTTTGTATATCTGACAAGAGCTTCCATAGTCCCGCTTCAGTGGCTACATCAACTTCATTGACAGTTTTCTCCAGAAAATCATTCAGGCACATCTGATAAGCGAGAACAAGATTCGTGTCAGAGAATCGTCATTTAATATGTTCGCTATTATCATGTTTCTGGGGTAACTGTATTGGGATTGCACTAATGCTAAGGTTACAGTAGAGAGATAGGTGGTCAGATACAGGCGAGTACTCTAATGTCCTACAGCTATACCTGTAGCAATCAAGGTATAGCTACAGGTGAATATGCATGAAATGAAATTTTCACGTACATTTCATTTAGAAGGCCGCCCTCTTGCTAGGTGACTCGCGGTTACCGCCTCGATTGCTGCTTTTAAACCTGGTCATTTTACAACATGTTCCTACAGCGCAACCACGTTATTTACACCCTCTAACTCGTTCCAGGAGGTGGAGCTGTTTAAAAAAACAGCTTATTTAGGTAACACAAAGATATATCATGAGTGAATACCACCTTTAATGTCTCATTTGCTAATATACGTCAATCAGGTACGAAAGGTTGACAAGTTTCCTTTTGATTTATGTGAGACTCAATATCAAAATAATGTCCACTGAGACAGAAATTTCAAAGTTCCGGCTGCTTATAATTTCTCGTCCTATTTATAGATTGTTTATTAAACATCTGGGTTACTATTTTACAAACAGAAAGTAAAGATTTGCGCATAGAGGTGGCGCTCTAGTCTCTTCCTGATCAAATCCTGCCACACGATTGTCTTTTGACGCTTCCGAATGTTTTGCTGCCTTTCAGTCGCCATCAGAAGCGTGCCCAGCTTTTTCATCTCTATTTCATTCCAATTTTAAGTCATATTCAAAACTTTAGGTCGTTGACATTAGCTAACACGAGCTAACATGACACCGATGATGACAATAATTGTTTCGGCCGACACATACTGAAGTTCGCAAGGCTTCATCGAAAAGTTCGAACAATAGTGACAAAAGACTATAAAAATAGTGTGAACTCGTCTTAAGCTGTAAGAATGCCTGCAGGCTCAAAATCAGCCCGTGAGACTCAATTAATTTATTGACCTAAAATTACTATCGACTGAGTCAACCACATTCAGGCTACAGTAGTCTTAGCTGATGACATTGTTTATTTCTTATTGATTAATTTCAGGATTCAAATAAGGAGTTTTCATCAGTTTCGATAAATTTTACCGCTTACCAATAAAGATGCGCTGTGTGCGGGGTAACCACGCTTAATTATTTGCACTCAGCCCCGTTTCTAACTGCAGTTACAAACTAGCATCAATTCAACTTAATCATCGACGTTATTTTGCCACGCTACTGCATTTGATTGTCAATGAATCTGGCCTGGAAGTATATAACAAAATGGAAAGGTAGTAAAAATTACACAAAAAAAAAACACCTCGACATGTACATGTTACTGTAAAGTTTCAAGGAGTAGCAGCGCTCAGACAACGGTGAGCGGAATCAGTGCCTGAAACACGCTATAGTACAGATCCGATGTTTACTCTTTCTCACATTTTGGGTTTGATCAAAGATTGGTGCAAACAATATGACATCCGAGTAATGAGGTCATTTTATAAACTATTGACTTATCCGTGTTGTCGCTGTTTTTTTTTTTTTTGTTCGTTTTTGAACTAACCGCCACGCTGAGAACAACCAAAACTGATGCAAATTGTCTGGTCACCAACATGATTCTTGCTTTCTAATATGTACACGTCACTATAACAGCCGTACGAGCTTTCTTTGTTACCAGATAAATTCAGCGCATTTATTAACCACCGTGGTATAGACGTTATGAAGGCATCTTTATGAAATGAGTACTTCCGCGTAGGCGGCTATATGTGTTGACGGAGTTTGTGTACCTTTTATTGCGTTTGTCTGTCACCAAGGTAAATAAGGTAAAGGTAAAGTCAACTTGACCGTACCCCCATCTGGGAAACCCGCATGCACTGGTTTGTGCTGCAGATATAGACCAACAGGTCCCAAAGGAGTCCCAAAGGAGTACGGCTGCAGTCGACCACAGATGTCTAGAGCTATGGCGCCAGTGCGACAATATCTGCGACCCCCCAAACCTTCCCCATTGCTGGGGAAGATCAGTAACCCGCAGCAGTATGCAGACCGGATGTTGACCGATCACACAAGCACGCTAAGAAAATACCCAGCTGGGAACTGGGCACGAACCAGCGACCTTGAGAGTCGACGTCAGACGCACTAGCCTGCCGCTACTGCGGGTGTGTTATGGATAGTTCTTTATGAATGTTGCAGGGAATATTAAGAAGCTATGTGATATAAAACTGGCGATTAGCTTTTTGTGGGGATCAGTTCAACCATCTCTTTGTCAGTTGGTCTGTTTTCTTGGTAACATCACTCAAGCAGTTGTAAGCGAATCTTCTTGAAAAATATTTGAAAAAATTTAGAGGAATACTGCGATGAGTAAATGAGCAAATTTTAATGGTGATCTTCCAGTTCGTTTGTCTATTTGTATCTATATATGTGATTAGTAAACGGTGTCACAAAAGTCACTTCATGGTTTTAAACATTTATTAAAAAAGAACTGTCAGAGCTAGGCAAATTACAGAAATTACAAATAATAGAGGAAATCCCAAAGTTTTATGTGGTATCTTAGCTACAGCCATTAGGCTTATATTGGAAGTTTAAATTAACTATGACATTACTGAGAGCAGCCTTTCCTGAGCGTTTAATTTCTCCTTTGGTGATGTCCCTTGGCCACCACGACCGCCTGATTTAATGTCGGGAAGCAGTTGAAGAATATCAACTGAACTGAGACTTACCTGTCTCTGACAGTTCTTTTCCGATAAATGTTTAAAACTGTGAAGTGACTTTTGGGGCACCGTTTATAACCAAAAAAGTTGCTGACATGTCTTCATGAACTGTGCACCAAAAGTTAGAAATGTTAAGAGGGATAACTGACCAAATTTCGGCGAAGACTGCTTCGTCTGTATCCGTGTTTGACTTCTTTTCTTAGTCTGTCAAAATATAACTGAAAAAGTTAAGGAGGAATTGTTACTGATGTGAAGAGGCACAAGAAGCAAATGGTTTCAGGACAAATTCGATATTTCGTTACTATTGTCATGCACGGCGGAAGTATCCGCTCTCAGAGTGCTTCTCTAGTCTTATAATGAGATTTGCTTTCAGGAAGACGATCAGTTTGAGAATGGTGGTAGCTGATCGAGATGGCGAGCTGTGGCTGCGGGAGATGCAAGAGCCGGATTTGGACTTCGAGGTACGTTTTTCAAACTTGCATAAATCACTTCGAGAGTTGCATGTGTTGCGATTATTAGGTTGAACTGATAGAAGTTACTGGTCCATTGCTCCTTATTCGTAACTGGCATAAAGTAGTGCTGTCTCAAAAGAGAGGCTTCACTCCCGTATGGGGCGATTTTACTATCAGAGGGGTGATGAGGTTGGAAGGCCTTGTGGGTGATGGGATGGTATGCGGAGCTGATACAATGTACCAAATAAATAATACAATGTGAAAGCGTGGGTTTAGTCGTGTGCGTGGGAGTATAAGGAGGGGCGCTGTAGGAACTGACACATAGGGAGCTCTGCAGCTCCTTCAGTGTACCTAACTAACCTATAAAAAAAGAGTCATAGACCACACCATGCAGTGTATGCCTCTTGAAATCGGGCTTCTCGCAAATGGGTCTGGAGGCCGATTTACGTAAGCGTTAATAATGTGAGTTCTAATTATCACAGAGACCTCAAACATTATCAATTTCTTCGCAGTATTGTAAAGAATGTGTTGCAGAGCAGGGAATTTATGCTCACAATCATACATCTTCAGTAGGCGATAGAGGTACATCATGCCGTCGGACACCAAGAATAATTGGAAATTCATCATAATTTCTATGAATATTACAATTTTACAAAAATCGGCACATAGATAGTACATGTAATGGACTTTAATGTCACATACAACTGATTTTTTCTAACGATGGATTTGAAGCAATAACCTTAGAAATTTATGTAGAGCTCATCACTATAACCGTAAGGAAATGAAGGTTAAGAAAACCCTAAAATATTGAAAAACCTAATAATAACATCAGCAATGTTACAGAGTGAAACCACATTAGTTGCCGTAAACTAACAATTCATAACTAACCACATGATAAATATACCAGGACAGTCGTTAAGGGACATTAAAATGATATTTTGGTGCTGATACAATCTTTCATTACTACTACTACCATTTACAGCTCCACCATGCAATTTTACATTAATATATACTAGGAATACTATGCCACTTTGCGGTTGCCTACATTACATCACTTCATGGTTGCCTACGTTATATCATTTAACGGTTGTCTAAATTCAATCACTTCATAGTTGCCTAAGTTGAATCATTCCATGGCTGCTCAAGATGAATGACATCATAGTTGTTCCCTACACTACATCATGTCATGGCTGTCAACGGATCATCACTCTATGTTGTATATTATATTACTGGTACATCTCATTATGGTTGCCTACATTACGTGACTTAACAGATGACTATGTTACATCATTTCGAAATTTCCTCCAATATATAATTTACTGAATGACTGGTACATCACGTCATGGTTGCCGGAGTTAAATTATTGTATTGTGGCCTACATTAAATCACTTCATGGCAGCCATTGCTACGATATATCACTTCGCACAGTTGCCAATAATGTCAGATTATTTTGCGATTGACAATGCTATATCACTTTACAGCTGCCAATGCTAGATCATTTCACAGCGTCCAGTGCTTCATCACTTCATTGCATCCTGGGTTTCATCACTTCATGGCTCCAAGCTGCTCCAAGTCGTCCTTCAGCTCTGCTGTCCGTTCTGATTTTCTGTTTGTCCGTATACCAAATAAATGACATTAACTTCTTCATTAGCTATTTACCTGGCATTTCATTACAAATAGAGCATACCACAAATTCAACAAGCTTCTGTTCTACCACATGAAACTGTTTATTTTACTAACCATTGCAAAATAATTTTACTCCAATGCAAATATCCAAGGATGTCTTATACAGTTAGTTCAAATTACGCAATTAAACTTCGAGCCAGAAATATTTTTGGTGGATTTGTTGCGCATAGAAGTTTTAAAAGTATGTACAGATTTGCCAGTTATTACTGAATGCAAAAGAATTAAGTCAAATTGCCTAAACAAACTATGAAAAACTAACGTGAGAACATATAAAAAACATTTGCGGCACTGTGAAGTCAGGCCCAATTCTGGGAACCGAAATCTCCCTTTGGGATCAGTGGCCCTCCAATGTTAGTGTGCTCTGTGAAAAAAACATTTCGAAAACAAGCGCTTGTAACTCAAAACTACTTTTAAATAACTGCCCCTATATAAATATTTCAGAAAATATACAATTTTCAAGGTCATCAGCTTTCAAGTTCTGTCTACAGTGCGCAGCGTTTGAAGTCTGTAAAGAGCTATACAGTATATCTTTTGCACAAGGGTGCTCATTTTAAGCACTTGTTTTAAGCCAAATGAAAGTTTTCAAGAGTGTAACAGTTTCAAGGTAAAGTAAAGTCTCCTTGACAGCACACCCAACTTGGAAACCCGCATGCACTGGTTTTTGCTCTAAATAAATGCTCACTAAGCCCCAGAGGAGTGTACGGCTGCGGTCGATCACAGATAGTCGGGCAGTAGCATCATATTGACCGAAAGAAGATCGACAAACACCTCTTCCTCATCCTCAGCCCAGGCCCCTCCCCCAGTGACAAGGAATGAAAGAATCACTAATACTATGGAGTGCCGAGCGTCAACACTTTTTCCTTCCCTGGCGACGGGTCGAACGTCCGTTCTCTAGATAAACAGCACGTCGGTGACCCAGACAACTGAGGTGCTGGTCGTGTTTTTTTGTCTGCTCACATTTCTACGCAGCTGTTAATTCAGAGTTGTTGATTGGAGAGAAAAATTTTGTAAAATTTATTTTGGCATTTTGTTAAATTGTAGCGTTTTTGTTGGCAAACAATTATTTCATTTCGAACATTGTAAACCTCCGCCAAAGAGGTTATGTTTTCGTCGTGTTTGTCTGTCTGTCTGTTTGCATGACTTCGGACATGGCAGGGGCATCGATATGCAAACCGTTGCTCGATGCGTGTTTGTCCCTTTCATACTGGCCGACAACATACATAACTTTGGGACGATTTAACGGGGAGAGACATGTTGCGAACTCAGGAATACACACGTGTCGCTCTATGAATAAGTAATATGGCGTTGTGCTGCCTCTGTGTGCGGGCACCTTAAAACGGTCGTCATCTAACACCAATGCCCCATCTGTGATGACGTCACAGACGAGGCTGTGAGGCCTGGACTCTAGGTAGCCCTGGTCGAATGCGGCCCTCATACGCACAGCGTTACTTTGTAATATTTCCAATATGATGAACGTCCTCACGCAACTGTGACAAGAAGCTTCGAGCGTGAACTCGGAATCAGTTCATTTCTGTTCTTCTTGTGATGTTTGCGGTCGGGTCGAAAGCAGGCAAATCAGAAAGTATGTTACAGTGTTGGTGTATCCTGGGCACAAATGCTTACGAACGGGTTTGGATTTCCTACCTCGGGCAGCATTACGTGTGATATTTCAGGGTATATGTTAAGTATAGGCGCGTTCGATTAGCTGATGAAATCGTGCCTAAGAGGCTAGCATTTTCCTAAGCCTCAAGTGCCCTGGCTTTGTCTCGATGACCTTCGCTTCAGACGTTGACTCATATTCGACTTCCCCGAACTGAATTTTCCTCAGTAGAATGAGCTTTCAGACTCGAGATAATTGAAAGGAATAAGCCAAAGTTCCTATTTGCATTCCGGACGTGTCGAGTGGACCTGGTTTACATCGACTTTCACGAGCCAACCAAACGATTATTTTATCAAAACGTCCTTAGCAACAGAGTCCCTCAAGTCATCTGTGACAGTATATTCAATACGTAAATATATGTAATAGCAGTGCTCTTGCTTATTTACTTGCTTCAGTTCCTACGCTCTCAGTGAATTACACTGGCCAATAACGCCAGTACTGCTTGGAGCACTTTAGCACAAGTCTCATCTGAGCATGGGCGATCAGTAGAATGTTGGTGTACACTCAATCATTAAAATTCATCTTCAATGTAGTTTGAAGTAATACTAGAATACATTGAACCATGGAGTTGAATCTCATCTTACTTCTGACTATATTGACATAACTGGTGCAGAGTTTCATGTTAAGACTTTCATTGTTAAGTGGCTTCTTGCACACTGTTGTAAGCTCATAGTGACCTTGAAAAGATATTCTAATGCTTTCGTAAATATTAAATTGTATTTTAAGTTTAATAACGTGTATGTTCTGCATGTCTTCCCCGACTCTGGATTCACTGGACGCCAACAAAATGTACCAAGAAATGCCGTACTATCGTTTCAAAGAAGAAGGACCGCTATGGGCAGTGAGATTCCTACCGGAAGCTTCAGAAAAAGACGAGTTTTTCCATTTGACCAAATTGGAAAATACCGAAGAGATACTAGGGAAATTTCCTCACATCAGCCACGTAATAGTGTGTTATCATCACAGTATCAATGATGGCATTAGTGGAGTAAGCATCATCCAGTACATCCTGACTCTCATAAATTCTGTACTTGCCGGAATTCCCATCGATGACTCTGAACAGTTTGCGCCGCTGCTTGACATTGACAAACAGTATATAGCGCTTGGAGAAGTTGAACAAAAATTCATTGCGAATCCAGAACTCATGCAGACTCGCTGTCGGGTAATTGAAAAGTGCATGACAGAAACTGTCCTGCACAAAGCGTATCCACAGCCTTCCAAAAGGCGTCCTAAACTTGTCTGCATTCCTCACACTTTGGACTCCACTACAACTACCAAGTTCCTTGCTCGATGCAAGAAAGAAGGACTTACATTCCATACAGGATTCTGCAGCGTTATGAACGCGTGCTTCATGCAACTACTCCAAGATGGAAATTTGCTCCAGGATTCGTACTCTGTGTCAACTCATCACGCTATGAATCAGCGAGGGTTCTACAATGATGCACCCAATGCATTAGGAGTAGGGGCTGGTATCCATACAGTGACAATCGATATTCCTAACGATATGATGTCAAATTTCTGGAGGCATGCCAAGACGTACCACGGACAATTTCAGGAGCAACGACACTGGAAAGCAAGCTTAGAGATATCAGTTTTGGAAAAGCTTACTGGCAGGAGTGCCCTCGCGTATTTAGATCCTGAAGGCACCGACTCTCCTGTGCCGCGTATCGGAACCTACCTTACTACGAATCTGGGAGATGTAACCGCTCTGGTTCCCAATTCAGAAGAAAGCGTTTCTCTTCTGTATTTCGGCCGCCAGCCTGCTGTGCAACTGTATCCAACGTATTGGATTTCTGCTTTTGAAACTTTCCAAGGCCAGCTCATGCACTCATTTCATTACAACACGCAGTTGATGGATGCAGCTGTGGCCACAAAATTTGTTGAAAAGATATTCCCTACGATGAAAAAGGTGCTAAATTTGCCTTAGCGTTGACTTGCTTAGCTTATCATTATATTTTATAAGATAGGTATTGTAAACAAAACTGTGTCCATAAAATATTGGCCACAAAAAAAATGTACTTATTATAAGATTGATAGCGGAACAGATTTCAGCCAGTGGCGCTGTATTACCACTATGATGGTGACTAGAGTGCGTTCGACTGAACAAGAAAAACCCCAAGACCGGAGGTTCAAAAGTGAACAAAGAATGACAAAGAAGGAACAAAGAAGGTTGAACCGAATGTAAGCCAAGTCTAAGGTTACGCACGAATAGTCTTAGAGCTTCAGTTCCCTTTAGCAGTTCTTTCCCTATTTCATAGTCAGCATTTGGAATAGACTCCCATCCAACGTTGTAGGCGGGGAGTCGGTAAACTCATTGAAAAATCGTCTTGACATACATTGGGAGAGACATCCTCCACAGTTAAGAACTCCTCTACGAGTCGCAAGCACTAAACGGCCAAAGTTTTCCAGGCCATCTTAAGCCGATTTCATCTCGCTCCCGCTCCATCTATATTTTTAAGCTCCGCATACCAGCGGCTATCCATCATGCTTGCATGCATTCATGATCATTTCTTTGGCTGTGATTCTTCTCTCCCTTCTTTTTTCTTTCTTTTTTCTTTCGTCTTCAATTTTTTCCCCTCTTGTTTCCCCAGTCCTCTACATCCTGCTAACTTAATGGTATTAGCTCATAGAGGGCCGGGACGTAAGTTCCGGTGTCTTTTGGGAATGAGCCTCTTGGTTCGTCTACTGCGGCCTATCTAATCTAATCTTTTACTAATTACTGAAAGCGCTGACAAAAAATTTCAACAGTGTAATGTTTATCGAGAAATTTATATTACAAATAAATATTGATAGGAACTGAAGGAACTGCTGCTCTCCATGAGCATAGCTGGAGATCTACAATGCGTTACCTTTGATTATGCAAATACAATTTTTAAACTTATTTTTCAAGATAAGGGTCAGACATTTAAAATGTGAATAGTAAGTTAGTGCACAGGTATGTTGTAACTATAAAAACAACTAGAGAAAAAGAAACCGGAACAATTTCCCACGTTTTTGCAACATTTGCTTATTGCACGGGGTTCTGCTCTTACCCCAGACTATGCAACATCACTCTCTAGCCAACATGGGCAAGAAATGCGGTTTAAAAAGTGAAGAAAAGATCAAAGT
>LQNS02278101.1:9565775-9587920 GCA_001587735.2 Parhyale hawaiensis | reverse complement strand
GCTTCGCAAAGCTAACCTTTCAGCAAAGCTCGAGAAATGCGAATTTTACAGCACTCGCATACAGTATCTTGGTCACGTAATTAGTCCTGATGGAATACGTTGTATGCAAACGGAGAAGCTACGTACGATGAAAGTACCGACAAATCACCAGCTCTACGTGCATTACGAAGCATTTGTCGACATTAAAGTTCATCTTCCACGTTGAGCTCCATTCCATCAGGCGGTCAAGGTGTAGTTGGAGCTCGGCTCTTTCGTGGCAGGATAACATAGTTTGGTATCATCCGCAAGTTTACTGATTATACTACGGATGTTAAGATTCAGATCATTGAAGTAAATTGAGAACAGAAGTGTCCAAGCACGCTACCTTGTGGAACCCCTGATGAAACCTGCGTCCAGTCGCTCGTTTCTCCTTCAAACTTCACGACGATATTTCGGTACTCCGAAAAGAAGGAATAGTAACGCTCTTAAGATATTTGATCACAGTACGTTTGTAAAGTATCACGCTGTATGTCTTCTCTTTCTATCTCCATTATAAATTATGCATGTTAACGGGTGATTGGAGTTTATGCTTGTACATATAAATGTTATGGCTACCAAAGAGCCTGTGAGCATGTTGCAGAGCTACTAAAGACAGTATAACTTTCTTTTTTCAGGAAATATTATTATTCGACCACGACCTTCCCTTGTGCAGGAGCACTTCTGCGCAAATCTTATTTTAGCATTTACAATCAGTGGAATGTAGGTTACCACTCAATTATTTCCATTCTTCCTTCCATCTATCAATATTATACCAAAAATCTGTGAACCTTGCTTGTGTCTTGTTTGACACAGCTTCTTCGCTTTTAGACGGGAAGAAATTCGGTGGACTAAGCTCGGACCTCTATTAGAACCTCCTTCACTAGGGCACAGTCGCATTCTTTCCATGGATTAGCTCTGTAATTCGATTGTATCTGTGATACGGAAGTTGAACTGAGCTTTGCCTCATGAACGGGCATGATCAATTCATCGGTTCCATGGGCAATACAACTGAAATACGTAACATATAAATTGACTTTACTTATTGCCTGGGTGTTGAATATTCGTGAGAGAAGTAAAGAATCTGTTGATAGTGAACCGAACCGGCCGCTCGTTCACCGGCAGAAGAGGACGGCCGAATAGCGGGTGGTCTATGACCAGCCGAATAACACCTGAGGCGATTCTTTGTGGCGAAGTTGTGTGCGTGAATACAACCACAAGTTGCAGAAACGACAAAATTCATGTCCACGTGACGACCAAAAACGTGGTTGTCGCACGAAGACTCGTTTTTGGTCGTGTTTACGACCACAAGTCGCAACATTATTTTCAGTGCGCTTATCGGTCTTGGTTGTGACTTCACATTGTTTATTTACAAACTGAAGTTGTTTGATTGAGTAGAATTTGAATTTTTATGGGGGCTAAAAAGTTTTGTATATGGTTATAGTTACATTAGGCTGAAATTTACACCAAAATCGCGTCATTAAAGACTGTCATCGCTTATAGAAGGGTATAGTTACTTGTTTGTTTACAATAAGAGCTTGTTATGTTTGTCGAGAGAGGGCGCTGAATACCATCTCCTGTCCTTGTGACTGCTCTAGTTGCTCGTCAATGGAACCATAACTGTGTTTATGGTTGCAAAGTTTTGGTCGTTCACGGAGAAACGTCTCTGCTTTTTTGCAAAAGCAAAGACGATCGCAATGACGACCCAACGGGTCACGGGCCATCTAGTATTATACAAAAAGTCTGTGAACCTTGCTTGCTTGTGTCACGTTTATTTGTGTCTTGTTTGGCACAGCTTCTTCGCCTTTAGACGGGAAAAAAATCACCGGACTAGGGTCTCTTTCCATGGATTAGCTCTTTAATTCGATTGTATCAGTGATACGCACGTGGAACCAGCTCCTCGGTTGCAAGAACGGGCACAATAATTTAAAACTTGCTACGGGAAATACAACTTGAATACGTAACATACAAATTGAATTTTCTTCCAGACTGCAAGTTGAATATTCGTTAGAGAAGCAAAGAAGCTGTTGATAGCGACAAGTACAGGCAGGAGTGGACGGCCGAATAGCGCGTGGTCCATAACCAGCTGAATAACACCTGTTTTTCCGGAAGCAAAGACAATCGTGATGACGACCCAACGAATCACGGGCCGTCTAGTTCATCTTAAAAGCAGTTTGAAGTAAAACAAGTAATTGTTGAACCTCGAAGCTGAATCTCAGTTTATTTCTAGCTATAGTAACATGTCTGGTGCGGAGTTTCATGCTAGTTGACTTTCATTCCAAAGTGGTGACTTGCACACTGTCGTAGACTCTGAGTAACTTTGAAGAGATATTTTAGTGCTTTCGTAATTATTAAATCGTCTTTTAAGTTTCCTAACGTCTATTTCTTGTATGTCCCCCAGACTCTGGATTCAACGGACGCTAACAAAGTGTACCAAGAAATGCCGTACTATCGTTTCAAAGAAGGAGGACCGTTTTGGGCAGTGAGATTCCTACCGAAAGCTTCAGAAAAAGATGAGTTTTTCCAGTTGACGAAACTGGAAACTACCGACGAGACATTAAGGAAGTTCCCCCACATCAGCCACGTAGTAGTCTGTTATCATCACGGTATCAATGATGGCATCAGTGGAGCCGGGATCATCCAGTATATCCTGACTCTCTTAAATTCTGTTCTTGCCGGAATTCCCATCGATGACTCTGAACAGTTTGCGCCGCTGCTTGACATTGACAAACAGTATACAGCGCTTGGAGAAGTTGAACAAAAATTTATTGCGAATCCAGAACTCATGCAGACTCGCTGTCGGGTAATAGAAAAGTGCATGACAGAAACTGTCCTGCACAAAGCGTATCCACAGCCTTCCAAAAGACGTCCTAAACTCGCCTGTATTCCCCGCACTTTGGACTCCGCTACAACAGCCAAGTTCCTCGCGCGGTGCAGGAAAGAAGGACTTACATTCCACACAGGATTCTCTAGCGTTTTGAATGCGTGCTTCGTTCAACTACTCAAAGATGGAAATTTACTTCAGGATTCGTACTCGGTGTCAACTCTGCACGCTCTGAATCAGCGCGGNTCCACACAGGATTCTCTAGCGTTTTGAATGCGTGCTTCGTTCAACTACTCAAAGATGGAAATTTACTTCAGGATTCGTACTCGGTGTCAACTCTGCACGCTCTGAATCAGCGCGGGTTCTACAACGATGCACGCAATGCATTAGGCGCTGGGTTTGGTATCCATACAGTAACAATTGATGTACCTAAAGACATGATGTCAGATTTCTGGACGCATGCCAAGACATACCACGTGAAATTTCAGGAGCAACGACAATGGAAAGCAAGCTTAGAGATATCAGTTTTGGAAAAGCTTACTGGCAGGAGTATGCTCGTGTTTTTAGATCCTGAAGGCACCGATTCTCCTGTGCCTCGTTTTGGAACCTACTTCACTACGAATCTGGGAGATGTAACCGCACTTGTGCCCAATTCAGAAGAAAACGTTTCTCTTCTGTATTTCGCCCGCCAGCCTGCTGTGCAACTGTATCCAACGTATTGGATATCTACTCTTGAAACTTTCCAGGGCCAGCTCATGCACTCATGTCATTACAACACACAGTTGATGGATGCAGCTGTGGCCACAAAGTTTGTTGACATGATATTCCCTACGATGGAAAAGGTGGTAAATTTGCCTTAGTAAGAGTTGACTGGCCTAAATAATTATCTCGTCGGGTAACACAGTCATCGTAAACAAAATCGTCTCCATAAAATATTGGCTACAAAATCTACTTTTTATATGATTGATTGTGGAATAGATTTCCTTGGCACTGTATTGCCAATATAATGGTAATGAGAGTGTAATCTACCGAATAAGAAAACCATAGAATGAAGGTTTAAAAGCGAGCAAATTGTGATTAAAATGGAACAAAATCTTTTCAGCGTACTGTAAGGAAACAAGAAGGTTATGAATAGTCTAAGGGCTTCAGCTGCTTTTACTAATCACTAACAGCACTGGCTAAAAATATTAACTGTATAATGTTTATCGAAAAATTAAAATTAAATGATAAATAAATAGATAACTTTTATTAAGAACACAATGGGTTCACAAAATACGCATACAAGCTCACAAGTACAAACAAAGTAGCCAAAGTTCACCTAGTGATTTGGCCGTCACAAATATTGGTGGCCACGTACAATGAGAATAAATAGATACACTCAGCCTACACCTGCAGACACGATGAAAACTGATGAAACTGCTGCTCTCCATGAGTAAATTCTTCTTCTACTGTAAATTTGGAACTGTACATTTATGTATGTTTTATGCTTATGGGCTGATAATTATAATTTAAGACAATATACTTTATGAATACAGTAATCTACAGTATGAACTGTTGAACCTTTAATCAAACCGTCACTGCAATGTAATTGTTGAGTGTACACTGTATGCTCCATGGCAAGAACTATTGCAATTATTTTTAGAAGAGGATTATCAATACGGGGGTTGATGTCTTCTGTTGCTTTGACGTCAGTTTACCACTTTCCCTTGCTTCTCACTGTCATGTCTGTTTCATCATAAAGGAAAAATTTGAAGCTTGTCTAGCAACACCCTATACAGACACGTACTGTCAGGGTAGGCAAGGGAGGCAGTGCCTGCATGCATAAAAGCTGCTAATGGTTATTTCTTATAGTTATAACGAAGGAAACTAAAATTACTTTTTTTTTGTGCATGAGGAATGCATAATTTTACTTTCTTTCCACTTAAGTACTGTTAGTACAATTATAATTTTGTGTGGCATGTGCGGCAGTCCGTTAAAACCGCTGAAAAATGAGGACTGGGCAGGCAGAATTCTGTATGCTTTCGGTAGCGTGCGCCTCGCTTACAAATTTTGTTGAGAGCTCTGACTAGCTTCCGCTCATTTCTGTTTGTTTCCCATGGGATAGTGGTATTTTAAGATATTTTCAAATCTATCTTTTAATGAAAAGAATGAAGTTAAAACATGTGGTATCTGAACCCGAACCTATCTAAGACTAAAGAAATTTCAGACAGGTATTATAACTGATGAAAGAGTTTGGTTCAACTAAACTAAGCGCTCTCCTTGCGGTTGTACTGCAATAAATAGACGTTTTTGGCTTTTATGCTTTTTTTTTTATTTAGGAAAAGCATGTGGGTCAAAAACCGATGATCTGAAGAATTTTTCGACAGAAATTTACAATGCTCTGCTGCTGCGGGTAATTGTATTTAAACTTCGCCAAGTTCGACTTTCGTACACAACCTCGAACAAACATTTTACGAAACTGTTAAACTTTCGACATCGAATATCATTTACTGTTGATACAACTCTTTTTCTGGATAACTTGTTTTCTCCATTGAAAATAACAAAAAGTTAAGCTAGAAGAACAATGCCCAATGAAAACTTTCGTCAGTTACAAGACAGACTGAGCAAATTAGAAAAAGATCCTAGTATCGACTGCCATGCTTTAAATTAAAGGTAAAAGGTAAAGGTAAAGTCAATTTTGACTGTATCCTTCCCCGGGAAATCCACATGCACTGGTTGGTGCTGCAGTTATAGGCCAACTGGCCCCAGAGGAGTAAGTAGAGCCGCAGCCGACCACGGCTTGTCGCTTGAACTCGGCACCTCGAGCACATGAGTGAGGCACGCATGGCATGCTGCTGTTGTGGGTATAAAGAAAGAGATATTATGGGATTTCCTTCACAAAATCTCAAACAATTGCTTGTTGAATGAATTCAACGTTTTAAAGTTTTCCGCATTCTAAAATGTCTTGATAATCCTTACCCAGAGCATATTTCCATGGCAGGTACCTGACCCAAAATGTTTAAATTTAAAAGCAGTTTCTTCGCATGCTAACGTCTCTATATCAGTTATTAAACTAGAGCACTCTGAGAGCGCATACCTCCGCCAAGCGAGGCAACGGTAGCAAAAAAGTCAAACTGGCTCTGAAACCATAATTTTCTTTGTATAAACTTCAAAATCTTATCATATGCGCCTTTTGATAGTAATAACAGCTTATGCATTTTTCTTCAAGATCCATTCATAACTTTTTAAGTTATACTGCTAACAAACGTTATGACAAACATGAGTCAAACATACAAGCGAACAAACCGATCTGCACCAATATTCCATCATTTATGTCTGTTAGCATTAATAACAACCCCTATAAATTTCATAAAGATCAATTCATTATTTTCTGAGTTATTGTGCTAACAAACATAAAATTAAAAACAGTGACAAACGAGCGAACGAACAAAAGGATCATTACTAAAATTTGGTCATTTACTCTTATACACCTAACAACTCAAGTCAATTTCATAAATATACATCCATAACTTTTTGAGTTATAGCATTGAGAAAATGAAGCTGACGAACACAAACAAACGGATGGACATATCTTCACCAAATGTTAATCATCTGTTTCTCCTAACATACCTCACAACCCCTGTAAATGTCGTCCAAATCGGTTCATAGCTTTTTGAGTTATCTTGGTGACAGACAGATAGACAAACACGACGAAAACATAACCTCCTTGGCGGAGGAATAAAGTATCCGTGAGCTTTAGAACAGGTCAAAATTGTAGGTATGTAGAAAACAGCATAGTCTATTCTAATTGAATATCATTTAGTACTCGAAAATAACAATACTAATGTTTGTTTTAGTGTACTGAAGTTTTCCAACCACTATACTTAGTGTTTTATTTGCCCTTTTGAAATGCAACTTATACAGGGTTCACTAACTTCCTTTAATACGGCAGTGAAACGTTAGAATTCAATCTGCCTTCGTAAACGAACAACAGTCCTAAATATGAAATCGCCTATTACGAACGAGGAGCTATGAGCTTAAGGCTTACTGACGAACCAGAAATAGCCCTTTTGATGACTGCCTCTGGTTTGAAGACCAGTCTTACCTGGCATTTCTTGAAAGTATTGAATAATTCCGTAGATTTTTTACTAAATTAAATTTGCATGTAGAGCCATAAGTCAAAGTATAATGTTCAATTACACCTTAGTTCTTAAACCTTAATATGAATTCACTCCTGCGGCTTTAATCGTTTTAGGAACTGGAACCTCTAGCTCTTTAATCAGAAAAAAGCGGGTAATTATAATACTTCAATAATTTAAACGTTGCGTTTGCAACAAGAGGTATGCAAGGAGGTAGGTATATGCGTATGCAACGATGAGATTATGTTTTCTTTTGTCTGTCTGCCTGTCTCTTTGTCCGTCTGTCTTTCTGTCTGTCATCACGATAACTCAAAAAGTTATGGACGGATTTGGACAAAAATTTACAGGGTGTTAGGTATGTTAGGAGGAATAAATGATTAACTTTTGGTGAAGATCAGTCCCCCTAATTTATTTATGTATCTGCCTCATTTTTCTCAATGCCATAACTCAAAAAGTTATGGAGGGATTTGTATGAAATTCACGTGAGTTGTTAGGTATATCACGAAGAGTATATGAGCAAATTTTTGTGATGATCCGTTTGTTCGTTCGTTTGACACTGTCTTTAATTTTATGCTTGTTGGCACAATGACTCAAAAAGTTATGAACGGTTCTTCAAAAAAACTACTGAAGCTATTAATACTGTTGACGGGCACATATGATTAGATTTAGGTGTTCATACAAAAAAAATCATGGTATCAGAATCAATTTTAATATTTTCGTAACCGTTGCCTTGCTTGGCGGAGGTATGCGCGCTCAAATTGCTCTTCTTTATACAGGAAATCGGAAAACCACTGTCACTTCGTAGGCACCCCCATGGGAGAATATAGAGTAATTAAAAACAAAACACATTTGTTTGTCATATGGAGACTGTGTACAACAAGGTTAGGACACAGCATCCTGAGGTTTTCATGCTTAGTACTAATATAAGAATAGTACTAAAAATAGCGTAAGAGACAATTGGCATTGAGTTTGCAGAGATCTACTAGTGCAATGCCTGCATCTTAATAAGGAGATGATATTGACACTATTTTCCGTTGAGAGGAGCCTTGGTTACACAGAGCTGCGGTAAAAATTATTATTATTATTTTTTTTTTTGAGAGTATGAAACACAGTATGCAGCCTAAAGTGGGCTAGGGCAAGTCGTTGCGTATTAGTAAACAGTACGTTTACAGGGATTTCAAAATAAGAGCAGAAAAGCGCAATGGAAAATTTAGAATATATAGACCAGCTGAGCATATTCAGGAGTGACCGTAAAACGGATATGTATTACAAGAAATAATAATAATAAAAAACTTGAAATAGAATAGATAAATTATATTACAGTGAAGGAGACGTTGCACATACCCAATTTAATTCATTATGTAACTGTGATTTCCCTATTTGTGATAGACAAGGATTAATTGGTGTAAAACCAAGCACCCTGTTGGGGCATTAGAAAATAATAGTAAACATAGATCACGTTTAGAAAATATGAATTATCTAAGATGTTTGCTATGCTGAAGAGAGTGTCTGTCACGGTTACCTTAAGAATTTTAACAAAGAAGCAGAGTAAAAACGAACCATTTCCCCACATGGATGCAGTACACAACATATTAGAAGGGCGCAGCACCACGAGTGTTCAATTCATAGTTTTAAAGCTAACACCGTAACAGGAGTGTTTTTTATTTTTAACCAAAATACGTGCCCTCAACATATGTCCCATCTGGTTCTGTAGTTACTTAGATAACAGAGCACACGCTGTCATGGTCTCAAGAAGCATGTCCCCGTTCCTAGTAAACTCGTTTGACGTGCCACAAGGTTCCGTACTTGGCCCAATACTTTTCTCCATATTTGTTAATGACTTGCCAACTTTTCAAGAAGACGTTTGTCTCTCGATGTACGCTGATGATGTTCAAATTGCGATACCCTGTTCACTAGAAAACCAAGCTCTTACACAAGATAGAGCTGAGAGGATTCTAAAGAAACTCAAAGACTGGTATGACGAAAATGGACTCAAACTTAATGCTGATGAAACACAGTGTATAATTTTAGGCACGCTCGACCAATGTGCAAGACTCAAGTCACTTTATCTAACTTTTAACACTACTATTATACGACATGTTGAAGTAGTAAAGAATCTCGGAGTATGGTCTGACGAAAATCTCTCTTTTGACACTCATATCGAAAAATTATGTAGAACAATCAATGGTACCCTTATCTTCCTAAACAAAATAAAGCATCTACTGGACGAAAAGGTTCGTCTCCTATTGATACAGTCGCTGATTCTCTCCCACTACAACTACTGTAGTCTAATTTGGGGGAAAACTTCTCAAAAGAATATTGCGCAGTTGCAAAAATCGCTTAACTTTGCCGCNTATATGATTGTAAATCGTTCGAATCTGCGCTGTATTGAATACAAGTGGAGACAGCTGAGTCGTTTGTGGTAATTGTACTCCTGCATGCCTCGAATTTTGGCCGTGAACGATCGTTGGATACCTTCAAAATGGACCTTCAGCTTGCCTGTTGAGACGTGCGAGCCAAACGACTGGTCATCAGTTGACCGTGCAATTGCATAATGTGGTCCCGGCACTGCACTGCACAAATATATCAGCTCTGACGTGTGTTTCTTTTATTTAGTACAACAATAAAAGGAAGTAAACCTTCATTATGTTTATATAGTAATTTTTCTGTCAGTCTGGGTTTTTTAGATCTAATCTGGGTTTTTTGAAACTTCATTCTGAGTTTTTTTTTGTAAAATCTCGGTGGCAGCCCTGAACTTGATCTCAAGTTAGTCGGACCCTAGAAGCTGCTAAGGTGACCGGTTACCGCTCGCTGTCTACACACAACCAGTTCACTCGTTGACCTCTATTGTGCAGCCAAGGTTAGTCACTGGGACAAATAAACAAGTCGGTTAAAGCCTTTAGCTATTGTGCGCATCGTGCCGTTTTGTTGCTCTGCCTAGCATAATAACAGGGTTGCTGAATTTTAGTTGTTCAATTCAGGCATACTCTGAAACACTTTGATGAAACGAATATGCTCATGAACGCTTAGCCGAATACCGTATGCTGTAAATTGTTCATCGGCTAGAAGAATTGGATAATCAGTAACCGCACCTGTAATAACTCACGGATTTCCTGCATTATTGTCTTCGAATAAACAAGTGTTTTGCGGACATAATTGTGCCGAATAGTGAGTGTGGGTAACCAAAGTTGTGAGAAATTATGCAATACTACAACTCCATGGTGGTAGCTGAATGGTGCGAGGATGTCTCGCTACTGACCATACATGAATGGTGTACGACCGTAGCAGCCAAGAAGTAATACAAGCGTGTATTCTATTGTACTAGTGGACCCGCGCGTGAAAATATCACCGCAATAATCGATATATTTGCTTTATATAGGCCGGTACAAAATTGTATCTTCACTGACTTGCTTCTTCTTCATCACAAGAAATTTGTGATGACTGATGACACTTCTTCATTGATTGCACTTTCCTTGCTGAAATACATATAGAGGAAAAAGCTACGACGGCAAACTCAAATTACTATCGTAAGAGAAGCGTGCTTTCTTCTGAGCAGTACACTTCAATTCGTCTTCAGCACACTCTTTCCTTCCCTTAGATGACATGCAAAATATAAACTGTATTCGCAGGCGCTGAAACATCACCGAATTTAATTTCCGCTGCGTATCCAGAATGCATAGTGAGATAGTTTCAGTAGAACTAAATTTCCGCTCCCGAAAAGTTGGCATAGAGAATGACTACGTCTACTATACAGGAAAAAATTGGTTCCTCTACGCGTCGCTGATTTGCTTCAAAATGTGTACATCGTAAACCAAAAGAAAATATAATTTTAATGTAGAGAAAACGTAATGACTATCAGACTCTACGGGAACGGCAGGAGATGCTGGAAGAGTAAGAACTGTGTTCAATGTTAATAACGATGAGTACCGTATTCTAAATTTAGCCTTCGTCTGCAATATGGTTCATTGCCTACTGAATCCCATCAGAAGGAAATAGGATCACCAAAATTTCCAACGGGGCAAGAAATGCATCATATAACTAAAGCACTCTGAGAGCGCATACCTCCGCCAAGTGAGCCAACGGTAGCAAAAATTCAAATTGGCTCTGAAACCATAATTTTCTTTGCATAAACTCTAAAATCTAATCATTTGTGCCTTTTTNCTCTGAGAGCGCATACCTCCGCCAAGTGAGCCAACGGTAGCAAAAATTCAAATTGGCTCTGAAACCATAATTTTCTTTGCATAAACTCTAAAATCTAATCATTTGTGCCTTTTTATATTAATAAAAGCTTGTTTAATTTTTTTGATGATCCGTTCTTAACTTTTTGAGTTATGCTGTTAACAAACGTTATGACAAATATGAGTCAAACATACAAACGAACCAACTGATCTGCACCAAAATTTGATCATTTATTTCTTTTACCATTACTAACAACTCCTATAAATTTCATAAAGATCCATTAATTATTTTTTGAGTTATTGTGCTAACATGCATAAAATTAAAAACAGTTACAAACAAACGAACAAACAAACGGACCATTACCAAAATTTGGTCATCTACTCTTTGTTATATACCTAACAACTCATGTTAATTTCATCAAAATCCATCCATTACTTTTTGAGTTATGGCATCGAGAACAATGATGCAGACAAGCAAACAAACAAACAAACGGATGGACATATATTCACCAAAAGGTAATCATCTGTTCCTCCTAACATACCTAACAATCCCTGTAAATTTCATCCAAATCGGTTTATAACTTTGTGAGTTATCTTGGTGACAGACAGACAGACAAACACGACGAAAACATAACCTCCTTGGCGGAGGTAATAATGGGGTAAGGATTTCACTTTAACCTTCTACAACCTCGTCATCGTTGATTACGAAATCTGCATCCTGGCCTATTTTTCGCCTATCTATTTCACTAACAGCGAACACGAAAAAAATTATATTGGTGAAAGAAACCTCAGAAGAGAGTACCAACGGAGTGCTTACCCAGTCGGAAATTATGGTTGTGATTATAGTAGAACAACCATAATTACGGTCGAGACTTTGGTTGTTTATTATCGTAATATCCTCCATATTCAACCATTTATGGGGTGCAGTATGGTAGAGATATGTCACAACCATCGACTATATTGTCAACCATAATTCCCAACCATAAATACCCAATTAAAACTATTAAGGCTTTAGCTGCACAACCATGATCTACCATAGTCAACCGTAAAAACACCATTCACAACCAAAACTGACTGTGTTCAGCCAATGATACAACTATAGTCTACCAAGATTAACTTTCCTCATTGCTGACATATATGCAATCGATGCCTGCTTTGTTTGCTGATGATTTGTTGTTATAATGATAGTTTAATTATTACGTACGTGTTAGGCCTGCAACTCAGAATGGTCTCAGGCTTGAAACTTTAGAACGATGCTAGAGTAGGAGCTTGAACCGGTTGGTGCAGTTAACGTACGTTTATATCTAACGTCTTTAACGCTAAGTCGGTAATGAGCTACTCTACTCAGTTTAGAGGTAGTCACTACTAGGGTGAAAATTTTCGTGCCTACCCGTTTCAGGGCACGAGTACGAAAGGCTAAACATCTCATAAAACTTGACATTTTCCACATAAAGCTAGCGGGAATTATTTTTTGATGAATTTTTATAAATATAAACTGAATGAACACAAAAATTAATGTCAATATTTGATTAAGGATTGCAATACCATTTACCAAGGGATACAACAAATGAAAATAAAAATAATGGGTAACTACGCTAAAGTGGCTAAGCGTAAAAAAAAAAATCGGAAAAACAATAGATAAAAATAACGTTAAAGCCGTTAGTGTCCATATATGCCCTGCAATTTTTACAATCGTCGTCGACAGGAAAGAAAAGACTGAAAATATGCACAATTTTTGCACTATGATATGAATTTTTAGATGGTACGCATTCAAACTTATTGTCACACAATATTATTTTGGTCGATAATGTTTAGAATTCTAGCCATATTAGTAAAATCCATGCCAATCCATACATATTCTGCCCCATATAATGGGAGAAATTCCCCTCATGATCGTACGTATGGAAATCGGTTGATAAGTTACCATAGTTATGCTCTTGCATATGCTCTACCATATATAGTCTTTGAACATGCTTGTACAACCATCTACCATACATAGTCGTCAAACATCCATGCATGTACTACCAGAGACCTTCATTTCCTGACCAACCTTTGACGTCAAATCAACGTTATGTTATGGTCGACATATCTACCATATTGCTTCATCATCCATGATCGACTTAAATCTCTCATACACCCCTATATTCTACTATAATAACAACCATAATTTTCGACTGCGAAGAGAAGCTGTATACATGTATCTGCATTGAGTGAACTTCAACGTTGGAAAAGAAAGAATTTTTCCCTATCTATTCTTAGAGCGTGACACCAAACATATAAATAAACATACATATAATATATAAACACACGACGGTCATTCTTAGTGTTAGATTAATAATTCGTTCATAGGCATCATGGAGAATTTTCATTCGTGCTCGAAGCATACCTCTTTCAACGTAAGCTCTGTCGTTATAAAGAAAACTTTGGTTATTCCGTTATATTCGTATTTGAATGAAGAAAATAATAACAATAATAAAATAGTCAAGAGATGAATAAAAAAAAACTCTCCGTTACATTTCTGTTATTGGCTAGTTGGATTGAAACTTAATTATTAACTCAAGCTGCCTAGCATAACTCGCCAAAAATGTTAGTTCAAACCTTCGTTGTCCCACTTCATATTGAGTTTCAAGCTTCAAGCAGAAATTCAGAAATGAATTGGGTTTGATGCATCAAAAAACTCAAATATGCTGCAAAGAGAGGTGCCTGAGCGGTGTCATGAATAAAGGGAATATAGAGGCTACAGATTGAGAACAACCAACGGATCCCCCACAACCGTGTGTTTATTTGCCGCTATACCGGCGCAACCTCTACCGGTACAAGTTATTGCTTGAGGATAATTTTCAGCTGTGCGGGCTAAGCTGTGAACAAAAACAAACTCAATTTTTGTCTGAGTTATACGTAATGGAATGCGAGGGATCTCTTCCGCTTCCGTCTGCAATTATTTTCTCATAGGCCGGAGGCAGGTATGTTCTATGAAAGATTAGGAACACGTAGGAATGGTAATGCATTATTT
Source organism: Parhyale hawaiensis (assembly GCA_001587735.2). Classification (NCBI taxonomy): domain Eukaryota; kingdom Metazoa; phylum Arthropoda; class Malacostraca; order Amphipoda; family Hyalidae; genus Parhyale; species Parhyale hawaiensis. The sequence goes on along the minus strand of LQNS02278101.1, from coordinate 9,573,772 downwards.
ACTTGCAGCCATGACGACCAAGGAAGGATGGTTCAGGCCAGCTGGGGCAGCGGAGGTCATGACACTGGACTACATGTTCTTCGTGTTAGCCCGGGAACACTGGTCGATACAAGACGCTCTTGCCACCTCCCGGGAGCTCACCGAAGTCGACATGAAGAAAGTATTCACTCATCTCTTCAGGTTGGTGATACTCACAACGTACTTTCCAGGAAATCTACAGTAATGATCTGGCATGATGCCGATTCCGCGCCATAGATAACAGTTACAAAATACTATCAAGGAAAATTCCTACGAGCTGGCGATGAGCAGAAATAGCTCTCCTGGATTGTCAATCAGAGTGTAGCTAATCTGTTATTACCTCCGCCGAAGAGGTTATGTTTTCGTCGGGTTTGTCTGCCTGTCTGTTTGGCTCTTTGTCTGTATGTCTCTCTGTCTGTGTGGCTGTCACCAAGATAACTCAAAAAGTTATGGACGGGTTTTGACAAAATTTACAGGGATTGTTAGATATGTTAGGAGGAACAGAAGATTAACTTTTGGTGAAGATCCGTCCATTCGTTTATTTGTTTGTCTGCCTCATTTTTCTCAATATCATAACTCAAAAAGATATGGACGGATTTTTATGAAATTTACATGAGTTGTTAGGTATATGACAAAGAGTAAATGTCCAAATTTTTGTGGTGATCTGTAGGTTTGTTCTTATGTTTGTTACTGTGTTTGATTTTATGTTTGTTAGCGCAATAACTCAAAAAGATCGGAGTAAATCTTTATGAAACTTACAGGAATTGTTAGTAATGTCAAAAGACATGAATGGTTAAATTTTGGTGTAAATCGGTTGATTCGTTTCTATGTTTGAGTTGTGTTTGTCTGAATGTTTGTTACGCATTAACTCAAAGTTTTGAATGGATCTTTATGAAATTTAGAGGAGTTGTTAATTCTGTTAAAAGGCTAAAACGGTTAAATTTTCGTGCAGATCAGTTGTTTCGTTTGTTTGTTTGTCTGTCTGACTTATGTTTGTCATAATGTTTATTAGCAGCCTAACTCAAACAGTTATAAAAGGATCTACAAAAAATTGCAGAAAGTGTTAATACTATTAAAAGGCACAAATGATTAGATTCAGAAGCTGATACAAAAGAAATAATGGTTTCAGAGCCAATTTGCATTTTTCGTTACCGTTGCCTTACTTGGCGGAGGTATGTGCACTCAGAGTGCTCTAGTTATTGTTCTGATGAGCGTCAATAAATGCAGTGCTACGCTAGCGAAAGAACTAATTACTGTTCTTTCCACTCAAAAGCGGAACTGATGCAACGGCACTGTCTCCTCCAACGTACAAAAATTAAATCATCAGAAACTATAACGACTATTTTACTTCTATATCGGCTACTCACTAGAACACTTTGAGAGATGTTATATAAGGTGGCCCATAAGTCACTTTACGTTTTAAAAATTAAATAACTTTTTTCTGTTAATATGTTTCTATTTCTCTTTTCAGAGAAAAGGTGTTCAGGCCCTAGTAGGCCTGCAATAATGAACGTAGTAAAGCGTTTTCAAGAGCACGGCTCTGTAAGTGATAGGTCTAGAAGTGGACGAGGTCGTTCAGTACGCACAGGTGAAAATACTGAAGCTGTGAGGCGTAGCATTGAAGAGAGCCCAACCACATCCACTCGAAGGAGTTCTCAAGAACTTAGAAAGAGCTCGAGTTTGTGAAACCGAGAATGGAGGCTATTTATGAGACATTATCTTTCGTAACTAAGTCAGAGCTAACTTACAGACTCTAAACTTTGTAATAAAAAAGAATTAACTAAATAAAGTTACTATATAAATAACATGTATAGAGCAATCATTTTGTTATGTACTGTTCATATTTAAAACAATTACAAATTGATTATAGTAATTTTTTCTAGACGTTTTCTTCGATTTCTACGTATTCTAAGTAGTGACTATACTATTTTGGGTAACGCAATTGACTTCGGCATTGTTAATTTTTGTCATAACTGTGTTCATACGTAGTATACTGCAACATATTCAGGCCATTACCATTGCTGGTCGGTGTTCAGAGTGTTTCACACATATTTTGAACGTGTACTATTACTATTCATACGTAGTATACTGCAACATATTCAGGCCATTACCATTGCTGGTCGGTGTTCAGAGTGTTTCACACATATTTTGAACGTGTACTATTACTATAATTATTTATGTTCATTAATGTCAAGTTACCTGAAAATTTTGAATCTCAATTTTACTCCATTCTGTTGCACTTGTCATATTATATTGATACGAAGCTTTTACTGAGAACGCTCCTATGAATAAGTATTATTGAAATTCTACATTAGTTTTATTCAGAGCTTTCATTGCAGATTACTTTTAAGCAGGTTTATTTTATTTTAGCATTTCGGCTAATTTTTTTCTTAGAATACTTGAGAACTTCCTAACTGGCTCCAGTCTCCAATACCGGCTGCTTTTAGCGCACGCGTTTCATCCGTTGTAACTGAACTTGTAATTAAACTTGCTTTCAGGAAGACGATCAGTTTGCGAATGGTATTAGAGGACCGCAATGGAGAGCTGTGGTTACGGGAGATGCAGGAGCCTCAGCTGGATTTCCAGGTGAGTTTTTTAATTGCGAGAAATATTATAGGTGACTTCTGGCGAGATTTTCAAGCCAAATTAGCACGAACACATTTTTCACCAGTAGCTTTATCTTAATCGTTGGTTCCAGTTACCGGCTGCAAAATAATTTCGATAAAGCTGGTTCTTACTACGAGCGCGCTTTCGCTTCTCGTTAAGCAGATTGTGTACCACAATGCAAAAAATGGCTGTGTACAATAGTTAACTGTACCGTGACTGTATTCATCATACAGTTGTCGCAAATAAAACTTTCGTTCGGCTAAATGCTATGGCTCCCAACCGTGTAACTATTTTACATGACTCTTGGTGTTCTTTAGGTCCCAACCTTTCAGAACTGAGCACAATAATTATTTTTTTACTTCTCTCGCACCGTACAGAGAATAAACCTACCGCGGTTGTTGTAGTAGTTTTCAATTAAGAACTTCCTAATCTGCTAGTAGTGGGGGAAATAGCCTGGAACCAAGAACCAATTTGAAAATCTCTCGTATTTTTCTTGATTTTTCTCTATCGGAGCGTTCCACGGATACTGTAAATCCACATTGGCTGAACGGGAGTCAGACCTGCGTCAGCTGACAATACCTGGAAAGTTTCAGTGAGTTGGCTTCATCACGTCGACCACTCTCTCACCATCCCAAAGTTGTATCGAATGTGTCGGAAGCTTAGCTGAGGCAAATATCGCCAAAACAGGAAAAGGTTCGATATATGTCACGGGATTTCCATACATGTTGCAAATTGCGAAACGTAGCTTTTAAACCAGGCCGATGAGTACCCAGAATTTGACTCAACTTAATCTAAGATAGTGAGTCTCAACCTTTTTGACTGTTGGTAACCCCCCTGAATATTGGAAAAATTCGTCTGGTACTCCGTGTACCCGTTTTCTATCACCTACACCCATCTGGTACTCATTGTACCCGTCTAGAACTCCCTGTACTCGTCTGGTACTCCCTGCACTCGTATGGTACCTCTTGTACCCGTCTGGTACCTCTTGAAAAGCACAGATAACAAAATTCTGGTGATGATTAGATCGTCCGTTTGTGTGCTTGGCTATATGTTACTATATGTTTTTAATTTTCTAGTGTTGGCTAGAACATCATTAAAAAATTACATTCTGATCTACAGGAAAATTAATGGGACTTAGCAATAATATCAGGCACAATTGAACTACCAACTTTTGCTGATAATAAAAAGGAAATCCTGGTGTCAGGCCAATTTGAATTTTTCATTAACGCTCGGTTGCTTGGCGGAGAAATGCGTTTTCACAGTGCTCCTCTAGTTCCTTATTCACTTCAAGCACATTATTCCACAATTTCGATGACGTCGTTAAATTGGGAAGTTTAAAAAATGTATCAGTCTTTCGTATGTATACAAAGACTTATTCACAGTTCTTTCATTTCCGCAGACTCTAGATTCAACGGATGCCAACGAAGTATACCAAGATATGCCATACTACTGCTTTAAGGAAGAAGGACCGATATGGGCGGCAAGATTTTTGCCAAAGGCATCCCAGAAAGATGAATTCTTCAATTTAACAAAATTTGAGAACACTGATGTGACACTGAGCAAGTTGCCTCACATCAGTCACGTAGTAGTGTGTTATCATCACGCCATTAGCGATGGTCCCAGTGCTGTGCGGATAATCCAATTCATCCTCACTCTTATCAATTCTGTCCTCGGAGGAGACATCATCGATGACACCGAGCAGTTCGCACCACCGTTAGATGTCGAGAAACAGAAGCTAGTGGCTGCAGAAATGGAGCAAAATTTCATTAGAAATCCAGAACTTATGAAAACCCGGTGTCGGGTGATTGAAAATTGCATGGTGGAAACTCTACTGCACAAAGCGTATCCACAACCTTCCAAAAGGCCTCCAAAAGTTGTCAGCATCCCACGTATTTTAGACTCTGCTACAACTGCCAAGTTTCTTGCTAGGTGCAAGATGGAAGGTCTAACATACCATACTGGGTTCTGCAGCGTCCTCAATGCCTGTTTCGTTCAACTACTCCAAGAAGGGAATTTGCTTCAAGATGCTTACACTGTATCAGGAATTCACCCTCTGGATCAACGCGGCTACTACGGTGATGCAGCCGACGCATTAGGCCCAGGGTTTGGTATCCTCGCCGTAACCATGGATGTGCCTAAAGACGTTATATCTAAGTTCTGGATGCATGCCAAGGCTTACCACGCAAAATTCAAGGGAGAACAACAGTTGAGAGCAAGCTTAGAGTTTGGAGTACTAGAGAAACTCACTGGTAAGAGCTTCATGTTGTATTTAGATGCAGAAGGAGCTGACTGCCCATTGCCTCGCCTTGCAACGTACGCTATAACAAACATGCGAGATGTGAGCGAACTGATTCCCAATTCAGGAGAAAATGCTTCTCTTTTGTATTTTAGCAGACAGCCCGCTGTGCAGCTATTTCCGTATCACTGGACCAGTGCAATTGAAACTTTTAATGGTCAATTGACTCACTCGTTCAATTACAATACCCAATTAATGGATGCAGCGGTGGCTACCAAGTTGGTTAATATGATATTCCCTACTATGAAAAAGGTTATAGAATTATCTTCGTAAGCTTGATACTCCCGCGGAATTATAATCGTGTTGAGCAATACAGTGAGCATCACGAATGACAGTTTCTACGTTTATAGTTGGACTATGATTATAAGCTTTGATGCCAGTGCATTATTACTAATTTGGAAGGGCAGCATGACTGGAGATGCCTTAACTTTCACAAAATTTCCATAAAATGAAGTTGAGAAGTTATAGAGCAGAATATTTTATATTATGTAGAGATAGAGAGGTGTATAACTTGTATGTGTATTAGGCGGAGACCAAAATATCACGCGTGCAAATATTGATTAGCAAATGGGAAGGTCTTTCAATGTAGATAGAAAATGGACAAAAAGATATCATTGATCTCTCCTTTGAAATCTGGTATTTCATTCCTGAAGCTATTTCAACTTGAATTTCATCTAGTCTATTCCACTAGCTAACACTCCACAGGGGTGTATAACACTTAAAGCTTACCCAGCTCAACCTTTAGGGGGAATATGTTTCAAAGGAGATCGTCATTTAAATTTGGCAAGCTTTGTCTTTTTAGATTCTCTCAGTTACCCATGCATGGACAATATTGGACATAGTTGCCATATGAAATGTAAATTAAACGCTTGGTACAAAGAAAGTATATTTTTGGTTCATTTTCTCCCATAAGCGAGGTGCTATGATATAAGGTCCTGTTAAGCATGCTGCTATAATAATACGGCGCGCTGTCAAACGATAATACCAGTTGCTATAATGTGAGATGTAAAACGATGTGCCATACTTTGAGGTGTCATGAAAAAGATAGCGGTCCAAGAGCTCCAATACCACTTGTCGTCAAATGATAACACCAGTTGCTATAATGCAAGGAGTAAACCGATGTGCTATAAGTGCCTGCAAAAGGATCGTAATACGAGGTTCTACAAAACGAGATCCTGAAAACAAGGTTTATAGCAGCTAATGGCTTTAAAAGGTATATTAAATTAAGTCCTGTGTGACAGGAAAACATTGGCAGGAACATTGTCCACGCTAATTGGCTATTATTTGGCCATATACATAATGCAAAAGGTCCAAAGTTAAATACAGATTTGCCTGTTTTTGTAGTTAATTAATTGTGAATCTGAACAATGTAAAAGCATAGAACTGTTGCCAAAATCAAGGGACAAATTCAAAACTTCTTGATACATCCAGAAATGCAGCAAAAACACACATTTCCGATAGAATGCAGTGATTGGGGTAATAATATAACGTAGCAAAGTTTCAAAGGGTTTCAATCGATAAAGTAAAATTTTCGACTGAATAAGTTTTATTACCCAAATTAGAGCAGTCACAACGAGAGGACAACTGGGAAAAATAATTGAGACATGCACTGACATAGACGGAACAGTAAAGCGTCTGACTAATATTTACTATCAAGACTTTCATTATCAATGTTATCAGGACAGCTGCAACATAAAAGATTGCATGAGCTCGTTCGTCTGGTTCTTTCTGTTACTTACAAATCCTCCTCGTGGATTAGGTTTCTGATCACTGCATTTACTCCGACAATTTTCAGACTATGCTGACCAATGCAAAAGCTCAGACAATTCGTTGTGCTATGTAAATTAGACAGCTCTTGGCCTTGCGTTAGGATGCTGTACGACGCAGTTGCTAATTTTCATACCTCAGTCTTGTTCTGCATCAATCTATATAGTAATTCCAGTTGTGCCTCCGTTATTTACTTAGTATGACCGTGACGCTTTGATTAGTTTTATTATAGACTAGTGGACCCGTGCGTGAAAAAATTCACGCAATAATCAATGTGTTTGCTCTCTTCTTTGATTTGCCGTTTCCACATTTTCCAGCTCACGTTTAATACCAACTTTCAGTTCTTTCTGTAACCCTTCTACTTCAAGTGTTTCTTGTCATTGTTGTTATTATTATATTGGTATTGTCCCTCTATTTTTGAAACAAAGTCAATCAAAAGCGATCTAAGATGATTTACTCGACTTACAGCCGGAACCACCACGTTGTGCTTAGGTGGCAAGAGATGCAGGACGAAAAGTGAAAAAGACAGAAGAAAGAAGCGCCCGTGCGGACGGCCCCTCCAGGAAGCAAAGAATGCAACGGGGAACTCAATAGGACTAAAATAAAACTTAGATGTGACAACACGTAGCAAATTTACATCATATCGACGAGTCGAAGTATTTGAGTGTGGGACCTCAGGCATTCCTAGGTTGCTTTCTTAAAGATTTCACCGTGTTTTTTCGATTACTTCATACAATCTCCCGCTCATGACTAGCCAGATACTTGAGCTGCAAAATATCGTAAAATGTTGTCGCCAAGTACAGAAATTTCGAACAATGGCTTACTGTTACTGTGGTTTCTCTCGCGTACAGAATTGGCTATCATGGTGCTTATATTTGTTGGTGAAGAATAAATATGTTCGGTGAAGAGCACTGTGAACTGAATATGATGTGTAAATAAGGCTTCAATCAAGGAAAAGAAGTTAAATCAGGTCACCAAAAGGGAACAAATTTGGCGCTAGTGTTGTGAAAGTTTCCACCAGCATGCACTGCAATTTTCTATAGATAATTGCTAACTTAGTATATATTATTTTAATTTATTTATGCTCTAGAGATAAATGTCGCAATTTAAAACGATTCTTCTGATTATTATTGTTATTATTATTAAATCACACCAGACTGGCGACGCAGGAACGGAGAAACTCCATGAGGTTAACAAACCCCCACGCAACCAGCCCAGTGGGTAAGAGAAAACAAAAGAATAGAAAAAAAGAAGATCCGAAATCACAGAATAGCTCTGTGTACAGATCTTTTAAAGCCGCCAATACCAG
>LQNS02278101.1:9469081-9482558 GCA_001587735.2 Parhyale hawaiensis | reverse complement strand
CGAAAAGAAGTTGAAGTACATCACACACCTTAATAGATGCCAATTATTTATGAAAATAAACTTCACGGCGCGTAAATAGTCTATTTACATAGTGTTTTCAGAGTATGCATCAGAGTGCAACACCATCACTGAGCTTCACCCTTCGCCCCTCCCACTGTGGCTTGTGACCTGCCACGCCATTGGCTGCCTTGAGACTGTACTTGCTGAAAGGTTCAGGAAAAAAAATCGCGGCCGGGTGCCCCAGTATTACCATAATAAGAGCAGAAGGGGATATTGGCTGTTAGTATGTATTCGCATGTGGCCTAAGACTACCACTACCAAGAAATGGTACAGCTTCATGTATAAAGTAATTCATTATTTACTACCAGCAATGGCAGCCAAAGATGGATGGTACAGACCAGCAGGGCCCGTGGAGCAGTACTGTGACAAAATGTACAAGGAGTGGGACGGGGCTCTCCCCACCAGCTACGTCCTGCGTCTTGCCACCGCTCGCGTGCTCACGGAAGACGTCATGAAGAAAGTTTTCACTCACCTGTTCAGGTTGGTGACTCTCACTGAGGGCAGTACAATACAGGGCCTGATTTACATCGAGGAGGCTCGGAACAAGTTGAGCTGAGGAGGGCCCTATAACCATCAAAGTATAGCTATGGCTTTAAACAATACAATATAGGTTTTGGAGATCCACATTTATTGCATAAATATATATATATGGCTGTGTACACTTCTATGTACTTTAGCTTCCAACGAGTCACCCTTTTAGCAAGGGACCCATGGCAACTGCACCAATACCTCCTTATGCGTCTGGCCTTGCGACATGCACTTTCATTGGTACCATGTTATTCACAAATGTGTGTCGTATGGTAAAAAGCAACTCCTCAAGCAGACTTTGGAAACACAGAAAACTAAGTAAAGTGAGATTACCGAAACTAAGTAATCTGTTGAAAGCAAGACTGCAGTAAGTGTCATGTAGTGAAACTGATCTGGTGGTGCATTCAGCTGTCTAAGTTCATCATTTCTTGTTGTGTTTGTCAAAGGAAATGTTTTACTAACGTAGGGGAAACAAACGCGCTGTACACTTGGTCCTCCCCAAACATAGAGTTTTCTCCAAACCAGGACGCTTGGCCTCTTCGTTTTACGAGTTTCGCTGTATCCCATACACTACTTTGAAAGTGACTACCTTCACTTGTTGGCGATGGAAAAATCTATCTCGCTCTCAAGCTCGTTCTAGGTGGTTCGATTAATTTTAATGAAGATTTCAGGAAAACGTATTTATAAAACATAAGGTATATCATGAGCAACTTCTACACTATGTATTTCATTTGTTAATAGGTGTTTCTCAGGTTCGTCAAGTTCAGCATGTTTCCTACGGGTTTATGTGAGGATCAATTAAAAATGTGTTAGACTGGGACATCGCTGTCGAATATTCAAGTGCACCTTACTTGACTTTTCGGACCGATTTAAGCGTTTCCCAGTCGCATGGCTTTTAGAAATTAAGTTGTAAAATGTTAACCCAGCTATGACATCGCTAGCAGACTCCGTCCTATGCCCCTAATATTTAAAAGTTAAGTATCCTTGAACGTAAAGTTATGGATTTGTCATTCACAAGCGTCAGCGATGTTGAAACCTGAGACAGATTAGAAGTATGGAGCTAACTTTGCTAAAGAAAACGATCTAATAATTTAAAAATCATTGGTTTAGAAGGTTAACTTTGTAAAAAAAAATTCTTTTGTTTTAGTATTAATTCACTGAGTGGAAAAAATTTCGTTTCTATCCCACCATTTTTAGGGCAATATCAAGTGCAGTAAGCTTAAAATACGACCTCCGGACCAAAATTGGGTTTTCGCCCTAAGCCGGTTGCGCTTAAGGCCGTAAACTAAAGTTAAATTGGCGAAATGAAGGGTCTGAATTGACTTTCCGCTCGACTTAAGCTAAGCACATTGAGTTACTGTCTGAGTCGAACACGTCTTAAATAACCCAGTGTGACAAGAATTGTCAAGTCAGCCAGCTGGTTCTTCCATTTTTTTTCCTGTTAGACCATTCGCTAGAACAACCGTACGAGTTTTCTTGGTTACCGGATACATTCAGTGCCTGTACGCCAAGCCCAAGGATAGAAGTTAGCAAAATGTCTTGGTAAAATAATCTTTTATGAAATTTGTTTTCAGGAAGACGATCAGTTTGAGAATGGTAATAACTGATCGAGATGGCGAGCTATGGCTACGAGAGATGCAAGATGCAGACTTGGACTTCGAGGTAAGTTATTTAACTATGAATAAATAACCCTGGGAATTGCTATTTTACGAATTTGAAGTCAGTCTGATGCGAGAAATTGCAATTGGGGTGATGAGGCTGGTGAGGCTTGGAGGAAGGCGCCAAGATTGTATGGGGAGCAGCTAAATTGCAACAAATCGGTAATAAAATATGAACGCATGTGTTCCCATGTGTGTGTCAGCATAGGGAGGGACGTAAAAAGAATCCACTCACAGGTAGTTCAATAGCTCCTGCAACCTAACTTACTTCAGTTTTTATAAAAAAAAAAACAGATCGAAAGTAAGCACTTGTAATGCAAACCTACTACTTTTGATTAACCACCGTCATTATAAGTATTTCTGAAAATTTCGAATTTCCAAAGCGGTCAATTTATTAGTACAACTTACAGTTTGCAGCGTTAAAAGTCCGTTAACAGCTATACATATCCCAAATATAAAGTCGACTGTTGGTAAAAGCCGTATGTGTTCGCTTACATTGTCGGCTCTACATATCTTCTGTACCAGGGTGATCATTTCAAGCACTTGCTTTAAGTCAAACGAAATAAATTCTACTTCTTAACACACCCCAACTTGTAAACCTACATGCACTATTTCCTGCTTTAGGTACATCTTCACTATCTCCCAGAAGAGTGTACGGCTGCGGTCGACCTTAGATTGTCACTGCTATGACGTTATATTAATTAACTGAAGACCAGATCGGCAAGTGCCCCTCGCAAATCCTAACGCAGTGCTCCTCATTCACTCACTGATTAAATATTTGCATTACCGAACATCAACACGTCTTCCTTTCCTGTCGTGGGATGGAACGTCTGATCTCCTCAACTCAATGTGGTTGATCGGAGAAGGGTGTTTGTTTAAATTTGTGATGAAGTGTAATGAGAGGGCTCTAATTCCCGCACCCTTGTAGAGGGTATGGAAATGATGTCGTAATTATGTATCAGGTTACTTAAAGGCTATAGCAGTACCGAACAGTGCTAAATAAACCATGAACTGAAAGTTGGTGAAGAGAGGGGAAGGAAAGATAGCAGAAAGAGATTGAGATGCAACTTACATCTTACTACTCAATAAGTTCTGACTCCGTGGAGCACGTGCGAGACGGGGCACTGCGCATGCGTGCGCTAAAGCACAACCCAATGGGGTACTGGACCGGTGCAAGCTCGGGCCGAGGCTGGACTGCCTGTAGCACCGCTCCAGGGGTCTTATATAAAATCAAAGGACCGCGCCCCACGTGCGAGAAGCACTTGCCGGCTTTCGTTAGTTACTACCCGAAGAAGGCTGGGTAAAACCAGATACCGGTAGCAGAAATAAGAACAATACTTTGCAAATCTTGAGGATTGGTTAGACGCTGAACATGTATTTCTATCTCCGCTGCAGACAGGTGCGACCGGCGCACTAGAGAATGGCATGAAATGCAGAATTACGGAACGACTGCCTAAGGGTCAATAAGTGAGAGTGCGAATTAAATTTAGTAATCTAGTAATAATAATCATTTCGGACTTCGCACTCGTACCTCTTACAATAATGTATTTTTTTCATGTTTCCATAGATATTGTTTTTGAAGCAGTTATTTTATTCCAGTTTTATCTTCGATTCTTTTTCTTTTTGGCTTCAATTATTGCCAAATCCTATTCGGTCATTAATAGCACAGTAATAAAAAAAATATTTACACGTCCCACGTACGCTACCTGACGCCGGCGAAGTCGTATGCACAGCACGTGCGCACAGTAAGGCCAGGGCCCCACAGAAAGCAGCAAGCGACGCAATGCGTCGTGTTGCAACAATGTGCGGTTGTCGCGAGCCATCGCAGTTGCGGCGGTGGGGGCAAAAGACTGCTGTACCCTCCGTTACATTTTGTCGTGCAACAAATTTTTCGCGTTGCACGTCGCTAGTCTCGCCGGTGGGGACGTGGTCTTATGCTTTGTTCTAATATTTTCAATATCCTGAAAACGTCCTCACGCCACTGTGAAAGAAAACCCCATGCGTAAACTCGGAATGAGTTCTTATTATCACCAGGGAAGGAAGTGAGAGCGGTGATAATGCTTTCGTTGAAAAATCATGTCTGTATAAATTTGTGAGTATTCTTGCTTGTATGTCCACCTAAAAAGAGGGAGAATCATTAGATTAGATGGGCGGCAGTAGGCGAGCCAAGAGGCCCATTCCCAAAGAGACCCCGGAACATATGCTCCGACACTCTATGAGTTATTGCCATTATGTCAGTAGGATATAGAGGACAGGAGAAAAGAGAAGAAAGGAGGGGGAGAAGGAGTCCATGCCCAAGAGACGACCTTGAATGCACGCGAGCACGAGGAGTTGAACAATGTTCATTGTTATAGGGCATTCATATCTTTTGCGTTGATTCTTGCTATGCCACTTGCTGCGGCTCTCGGCGCTTATATGTGATGTGTTCTCTGAAGTACACACTCGAAGGAAGCGAATCAACAAGCGGGTTTGTTTTCTTAATATATTCAAGATAGGCTCAAGTTCACAGATGGTACAGACAAACTTACAGACTTCTTCCTATGACGGAGCTAAGTCTGGTCTGGTGAGTGTTACAGGAGCCACGCGCCCGTGGACGGGTACAGAGTTTAACGAAGAAAGAACAACTACTATACAGTGACAGTGGTTTAAATAGGCGCGCATGTGAAAGTTACAATGTGAGTGAGGTCACGTCTGCGGCCCAGAGATAACAGCGTCTCAAGACCTTTCTAGTGATAAACAAAATTAGCCAAATTAGACCTGGCAACATTTAGCACTGTGCTATTGCCAGGATCCAGGACGAAGCCTGCGTTAATTCCAGAAGCTTATGAGACAAGGCATCGTTAGGAAACTACATGAGGCAATAATTACAATGATCGGAGAGTTGTGAGCCGTTCGACTATTTATCTGACGACTACTACTTGAGGCCCAGCTTTGCAGCCTCTCTCTCCAAGTATACGCTCCCAGAGATTTGGCAAATAGTTTCACCCGTGGGCCGGAGAAATTAGAACATCTGGTGTTCGGGTCAAAAGCATGTTAACTAGCAAGCTTTCACAAGCTTTCCCAAACTGCAAGCTGGCTGGGCCAGTATGCTGAGAGAATACCGTTAGAATAGTGCAAGACACAATCTACTACACTGTCACACAGTAGAACATTCTACACTCTTAAGTGTTGTATAAGTATGCTAGTAAACGTTCTACATTCATAATTTTTTGCAGGGAGTCATGTGAGTTGACCTAGATGTGAAAAATACCAAAACTCTTATATAATCTGATCATCAAAAAGACGACGTTGAAATTTGCCTCCAGCCGCCGCCTTACGCCCATGGCTTGCTAGTTCTGTTGCTATTGAAATTTTCGGTCGGGTCGCAAGCAGGCGAAGTACGTACATAGAAACAGCCCGAAAAATAAATGCTTACGAAGAGGTTTGTACTTCCGGCCACGGGCAGTGTTACGTGCGGTATTTCAGTGCACATGTCCAAAGTTGGCGCGTTCGACTGACCTGCGAAACTAAGGTTAAGAGGTTTGACTTTTCCGAAATTTTAGACATGTGCGCTTGCTTCGACTAGTTTCAGGCCCTGACCCTTATTCAGTAACCTGAGAAACTTCCCAGAACTCAATTTTACTCCGCAGAACGAAGTTTACTGTCGGCTCAAGACAATGAAGTTGCGTCCAACAGCTGTAAAAAGATACAAAGGCACGAGGTCTATGTTCCTGTCTGAACAGTTAAGGACGAGTCGGGTAGACTTATCAACTTTGACGTGGCAAATCGAACAAACCCTACATCAACTTTTTGGCCATAACAACTGTCCCTTAATTCATTCCATTGAGATGATATAATAAATTCCTAAATACAATGTACTGTAAGCACTGTCATGCTTATCTGCGTGCTACAGTTCCCACGCACTCACTGAATTGCGCTGGGCACTACCACGAGCTCTTTTGTGCAGTTTTTTTTTCTTATCTAAATATTTGCAATTGGTAGAAAGTTGGTTGACGTTCAGTTACTTCTACATATTTTCAGTAAATGCAGTCTGAAACAATGTAAGAAAATATTTAACAGAAACTCAGCGTACTACTGAATATTTAAACAAAAATTATGCAAATTTTCATGTTAGTTAAGACTTTCATTCCTAAGTGGCTGCTGCCATTTTGTCGTAGACTCATGCCGACTTGAAAAGATATTGTAATTATTAAATCATATTTAACGTTTACAGTACTAACTTATTCTTCACGGATTTCTTCTCCAGACTCTGGATTCAATGGACGCCAACAAAGTGTACCAAGAAATGCCGTACTATCGCTTCAAAGAAGAAGGACCGTTATGGGCAGTGAGATTCCTACCGAAAGCTTCAGAAAAAGACGAGTTTTTCAATTCGAGTAAATTAGAAAATACCGAAGAGATTCTAGGGAAATTTCCCCACATCAGCCACGTAATAGTGCGTTATCATCACGGTATCAATGATGGTGCCAGTGGAGTGAGGATCATTCAGTACATCCTGACTCTGATAAATTCTGTACTTGCCGGAAGTCACATCGATGACTCTGAACAGTTCGCACCACTGCTTGACGTTGATAAACAGTATACAGCGCTTGGAGAAGTAGAGAAAAAATTCATTGCGAATCCAGAACTCATGCAAACTCGCTGTCGGGTAATAGAAAAGTGCATGACAGAAACTCTCTTGCACAAAGCGTATCCACAGCCTTCCAAAAGACGTCCTAAAATCGTCTACATTCCCCGCATTTTGGACTCCACTACTACTGCCAAGTTCCGTATGCGGTGCAAGAAAGAAGGACTTACATTCCATACTGGATTCTGCAGCGTTATGAACGCGTGCTTCATCCAACTACTCCAAGATGGAAATTTGCTTCAGGAATCATACTCTGTGTCAACTCTTCACGCTATGAATCAGCGCGGGTTTTACAACGATGCCCCCAATGCATTAGGTGTAGGGTTCGGTCTACATACAGTGACAATTGATATTCCTAAAGATATGATGTCGAATTTCTGGACGCATGCCAAGACATACCACGCGAAATTTCAGGAGCAACTTCAATGGAAAGCAAGCTTAGAGCTCGGAGTTTTGGAAAAACTCACCGGCAGGAATATTCTCGTGTTTTTAGAGCCTGAAGGTACCGACTCTCCCATGCCTTTTTTAGGAACCTATGCTACTACAAACATGGGAGACGTGACCGCTCTTTTGCCCAATTCAGAAGAAAACGTATCTCTTCTATATTACAGCCGCCTGCCTGGTGTAGAGTTGGATCCATATCATTGGACCTGTTCTTTTGAAACTTTCCATGGCCAGCTCATGCTCTCATTTCTTTACAACACGCAATTAATGGATGCAGCGGTGGCTACAAAATTGGTTGACATGATATTCCCAACGATGGACAAGGTGCTAAATTTGCCTTAGTAATAAGAGCTGATGAGCTTGGCCAATCCGACAACACACGCATCGCAAACAAAACTGTTTCCATAGAATGTTGATTACGACATACACTTTATAACGAGACTGTTTATGGACCAAACTTCAGTGGAATTGTACTGTGTTTATGAGGGTGATTAGACTACGTTCTGCTGAGGAAGTGAGTCTGGTGGGGAGAAGCGAGCAAAGCTTGACAAAAAAGAAACACTTGTTTTTAGCATATTGTAAGTCAAGCACCGAGTTACGAATACTCTCACTACTACTGTCACAATGTACAGTATATTGAAACTTATTAAAGTATAGTTTAATATTGATGGAAATCGTTAGCATTACTGCTATCAGTCAGTAAATTCTTCTTCAACCGTAAATTTGAGATACTGCAATGTTTGTTTTATATTTTTGCATACTGTAGTACATTTAAGATGCCATTTTTTATTAATAGTAGAATATATAATTCAAAACTATGGCACTATCCATGATGCCGTGACAGCTAGACTGTAGTTTATTGTAGCCTGCATGTTCCACAGCAGGAGGTAGGTACTGTTACAGATATTAAAGATAAAGAAAACGGTGTAGATCTTGTGTATCTAGACTTCCAATGGGCATTTCATAAAGTCCCCCATCACCGGTTAATGAAAAAATTGGAAGCCCATGGTATCAATAGGGTGACTATTTACGATGGATCAAGGCATGGCTTACGGGTCGGCAGCAGCGAGTGAAGCTTGAAGGAGAGTCGAGCGCTTGGACAAAGGTATCATCAGGGGTCCCACAAGGTAGCGTGCTTGGCCAACTTCTGTTCTCAATTTACATTAATGATCTAGATTTTAACATCCTTAGTAAAATCAGTAAATTTGCGGATGATACTAAACTACAACGAAAAGAGCCGAGCTCCAACAAGACCTTGATCGCATCATGAAATGGAGCGCAACGTGGCAGATGAACTTTAATGTCGACAAATGCTCAGTAATGCACTTAGGGCTGGTGAATCCTTTTATCCCACTGAAAATGAATGGGACGGAACTGGCTACTGTCACCCAACAACGTGACGTGGGAATCACTATTACAAACAAACTACAACACAGTGAGCAAGTTGACAAGAGTGTGAAAATGGCAAACAGAGTGCTGTGATTCATCAGCAGAAACTTCGAATACAAGTTCAAGGACATCATCGTTCCCTTGTACAAGACATTAGTGAGGTCACCCTTAGAATTTGCTGTTTAATTCTGGTCGCCACATCTCTGTAAAGATATCGATATCATAGAAAGAGTCCAACGCAGAGCAACGAAACTGATACCTCAGCTGAGAAACAAGTTGCATGAATGTCGCCTAAAAGAACTGGGTCTGATCTCTCTCGAGCAAAGAGGATTCAGGAGGCAATAATAGAAACATTCAAGTACTTGAATGGCTTAAACGACGTACCTACAACGGGGCTCTTTGAAAGAGATCTTAATGATCGCTCGCGAAACAACGGTCAAAAACTCAAGCATAAAGCTCGAAGAACAACCTTAAGTAAGCAATTCTTTCCCTAATTCATAGTCAGCATTGGGAATAGACTTCCTTCCGACGTTGTTGATGCTTAGTCAGTCAACTCGTTTAAAAATCGTCTTGACATACATTGGGAGAGACACCCGCCACAGCTAAGAACTCTTCTTTATTATTATTATTATTATATTGATTGGTTTTAGCAACGGCGATCTAACAGAGGAAGAAGCAAGGGACACATAGTGTGACGATAGATACGTGTAACCCATGCATGAGGGTGTTCCCACACAGGATCAACGCGCATGGGAACAGCAAGTCGGGAAAAAAGAGTAAGAACAGATTGAAGAAAGATCAGTAGGAGTAAAAGATGGGAAGGAAGCAAAGTGGGCATGAAAGACAGTCGTCCCGAAGGCCTAGTTAATGGCTAAGGTAACCTACACAAACCCCCTGGGGGCGCTACTCCCCATGACATAGGATGGGCGAACCTAACTAACCTAACTAAGAACTCTTCCTCCACGAGTCGCAAGCACTTAACTGCCAAAGCTTCCCAGGCCATCTAAAGCCGACTTCTTCTCACTTCCTCTCCATCTCTATTTTTAAGCTCTGCATATCAGCGGCTATCGATCATGCCTGCGTGCGTTCATGATCATCTCTTTGGCTGTGATTCTTCTTCCCCTTCTTTTTTCTTTCTTGTTTTTCGTTCGTCTTCCACTTTTTCTCCTCTTGTTTCCCAAGTCCTCTACATCCTACTAACATAATGGCAATAGCTCATACAGGGCCGGGGTGTAAGTCCCGGTGTCTCTTTGGGAATGGGCCTCTTGGTTCGTTTACTGCCGCCTATCTAATCTAAAAAAAACTACAATACAGACAAAGTCTGCAAACGTGTTCCCCATGCTCTTGCAAAACAACTTTTATACGATTCATTGGCTGATTTGCCACCCTTGTGAATATTTTGGAATCTTTTATTTCTTCGTAAATGAATGAAATTCCTATGTATTATCAGCAAGCTCGATTGAGTGCCTAAATTAAGCTTTCGAAGCTTGACTTGTCCGAAACTTCAGACAGATGCTTCGGTTATATCACTTTGGATCGCGTTACAGTGAGGGTCGGATGCCACGCGATTGCGTTGACTCAGCTGAAAACTCCATTTTACGGAGCAAGATTTTGTTTTTGGACGTCTCGAAGGTCACCTATTAAGGGTCAATGCCTGAAATTCATTTCAGGGCCTCGAACCCACTGTATTAACTTGAGGCTATGAACAAGTCAACCTTTGAAGGCATAATTTTGCAGCCTTATCGCACATGCACAAAATGGTCTATTGCGCATCGAGTGGCGGAAGACGAACCAATTGAACCATTCGCAAAGAGACACCGGAACTTACGCCCCGGCCCTCTATGAGATATTGTCATTATGTTAGTAGGATATTGAGAACTGGAGAAAAGAGAGAGAAGAATAGGGGAAAAGTCCCTGCCAAATAGACGATCATGAATGCTCGCAAGCACAATCAAGAGCCTCCGATATGCTGAGCTTTGAGATGTCAAACTGTGTAGTTGGAGCGGGAGGGAAAAGAAGACGGATTAATGTGGCCTCGGAAGCTTTGGCCGTTAAGAGTTTGCGACTCCTGGAGGAGGAGTTTTCAGCTGTGGAGGATATCTCTCCCAATGTATGTCAAGATGATTTTTAAACGCGTTGACTGACTCCGCACTAACAACATCGGAAGGGAGTCTATTCCAAATGCTTACTGTGAAATACGGAAAGAACTGCTGAGCGAAGGTCGTTCTCGAGCTTTATGTTTGAGTTTTTGACCGTTGTTTCGCTAGCGATCATTAAGATCTTTTCCAAAGAGTCCCGTTGTAGGTACGTCGTTGAAGCCATTCAAATACATACTTGAATGTTTCTATTAGTTGCTCCTGAGTCGTATTTGCTCGAGAGAGATCAGGACGAGTTCTTTTTAGTTACATTGATACGGCTTGTTGCGCAGCTGAGGTATCTATATCATTGCTCTACGTTGGACTCTTTCCATGTTGTCGATATCTTTAGACAGATGGGGCGACCAGTTTTGGATAGCAAATTCTAAGTGTGGCCGCACTAATGCCTTGTACAAGGGAACGATGATGTCCTTCGAGTTGTATTCAAAATTTCTGGTGATGAATTCCAGTACTCTGCTTGCCATTTTCACACTCATGTCAACTTGCTGACTGTGTTGTAGTTTGTTTGTAATAGTGATTCCCAAGTCACGTTGTTGGGTGACAGCAGCCAATACCGTCCAGTTCGTTTTCAATGGGGTGAAGGGTTCATCAGCCCTATGTGTATTACTGAGCATTTGTCGACTTCAAAGCTCATCTGCCACGTTGTGCTCCATTCCATGAGGTGGTCAAGGTCTTGTTGAAGCTCGGCTCTTTGGCACGATGAAATAGTTTAGTATCATCCGCAAATTTACTAATTTTACTACGGATGTTAAAATCGAGATCATTGATGCAGATTGAGGACAGAAGTGGGCCAAGGACGCTACCTTGTGGAACTCCTGATGATACCTGCGTCCAGTCGCTCGTCTCTCCTCCAAGCTTCATTCGCTGACAGCATCGGGCTTAAAGATAAGTCTTACCTGTTACCTGCCATTTCTTAAAAGTTCCGCCTACAGTAATTGCATTGTTATCCTATATATTTTTATAAGAACATGCAGCATCAGAGCTCATTAAGTAATGATAAATTTAATTTACACTTTATTTTTATTTCGTAAGCCTTCATCTGAATGCATTCCTACGGCAAGCCCGTTTTTGAAATATACTTGACTCGTTTTAGCAAGTGAAAGTTTGCACTTAATGAAGAGCTTCATGATATATCAAGCAAACTAAACAGAGCAAATTCAGATAATAATTATATTTCAAAATTTCTAAGTCTTTCTATAGCAGTGATTGTATTTACAGTATATAAAAATTAGACAGCTCTTAACTAAATTATGAAATACGCTCTTACACTGGCATACAGCATCTGATTCCGTGACTAATTTTAATTAACGCTTGACATGATTTTTACGCATCGAATATACCGTTAAATTGTTAAATTTCGACGTGAGATTTGTTTGGGCCAATTATTTCTACTTTGACTTCATGCAGCTATGAACATAGAAATATAATGTGGAGACAAGACAAGAACTCCTACAATGTTATAATGTCAGTAAATCTGGACCATGGAAGTCTGCACTACCGTACGACCACAATATGAAGACCTCAGTACAGGGCCGCTATTCTATTTGACAGGAAAGTCATTTTGTTGTTTTTAATCGTAAATTAATTTGGACTGTTAAAGTAAAGACAATAACTCAGATTAGGTTAGATAGCTAGCAGGAGACGAACCAACAGGCCCATTCCTATACAGCATCCGGGACTTACGCTCCGGCCTTCTATGAGCTATTGCCACTACGTCACAATTATTTATCTACAGTACAGTATATATATTAATCTTTCGGGAAGAACAGAAGAAAATTAGTTGACTAAACTGAGATACAGAGGTGATCGTGCAAACGCAATCAATTACTAGAGATTTGAAGAGCCCGGGTACGTTAAGTAAAGTGCGCATGAGCGATAATGAATTATGGTAGTGTAAAATCTTTCGCCGTTACGAGTTTAAGACTCCAGGAGGAGTCAGTAACTGTGGAGGATATTGCTCCCAGTGTGTGTCAGGACTATTTTGAAACGCATTGACTGACCCGGCATGGAAACTTTGGAGGGGGGGGGGAGGAGGAAGTACATATATTCCAAATGTTCTCTATGAAGCACGGAAAGAACTGCTGGCTGAGAGTAGTTCTTCGATCATTATGGTTGAGTTTCTTGCTGTTGGTTCGCAGTCGAACATTAATGCCTTTGTCATATCACATTAAGAAAACATATCGGAGACCTGCTCCATCATCAATGCTGAAAATGCAAAGTTAGAGGTAATACCTTTTTACAAAATTCAAACTATGAAAAACATGATGGGTCTAGTTTACGTAAAGGAAAATTTTCTCTTAACTAACTGCATTGGATCTGTTACTATTGATCTTTTACTATTCAGGTCGGATTTCAGTTTGTGGGTGAAAAAGATTCTAAAAAACTTTTATACTGTAAAAAAGGGTGTCACTTTTTCCACCCGAAAAGATGCTCAAGGTTCATGAAATACGGCACCTATGGCTGCAAATCCCGAAAAAATTGTAGTTTGTTTCATCCAATTGTTTGGCAAAATTCCTTCCGAAAAGGAGAATGCCTGGATCCTTCATGTGGCGAAATTCACTTGGGTAGTACCATACGTACTACTAGCTCTGAACCCCGTTCGTGGCATCAAAGAG
>LQNS02278101.1:9433387-9455304 GCA_001587735.2 Parhyale hawaiensis | reverse complement strand
TATGTAACGAGTAGTCTATAACTTCCCACTGTGATGTTTATGTAACGAGTAGTCTATAACTTCCCATTATGATGTTTATGTAACGAGTAGTCTATAACTTCCCACTGTGATGTTTATGTAACGTGCAGTGTATAGCTTCCCACTGTGATGTTTATGTAACATGCAGTCTATAACTTCCCACTGAGATGTTCATGTAACATGCAGTCTATAACTTCCCACTGAGATGTTCATGTAACATGCAGTCTAAAGCTTCCCTCTGTGATGCTCATGTAACGTGCTGTAAAAATTTGTCTCTTGGAGACACTCTTTTACATTTTCCATTTTCACTCATACAGGTGGTGACGTCATTTATTCCTTCAGTTTTTGTCAGAACGTTCTTAACTACCTCTTCAATGTAATAAGTCAACGGTTCTTAAATGCGCTCCTGGCCGTGCTGATCATGCCGAAAAGTCTAGGTCTCTTAGGGCAATTGCCACTTGCTTTCATTCTTACGGGAATATAATTGCCGATTAATAAACTATTAACATTAGCTGTGTGTCGACTTTAAACTGCCCTCGGGCAGCAGTGAGGAACCGCCCTAAGCCGATCCGACCTAGTGATACCGGTAAGCCCACCGAGTGCTGATCTAGCCTATCCCTCGTCTGGCTGTCATCGTAATCTGAAGAACTGCCTGTTCCGTCAGCTGGATTGCCAAGGGTAATTATACTGGAAAACTAGAGTTCCGAACGTTGCTCTGCAGCTACAGGTTGCTCGCCAGCGAGAGTGGGAAGCGGCTACAGTGCTTACCTCATCTGCACTTTTCCTGTTTATGAACTTAGTGAGGTTCCAAGCGTGCTAATTATATATATGAATTAGTCGGTGCGTCCTTCTGCACTGGACACACATCTCCCATCAGGATAAACCATATTGCGGTTAACGAAGACATTCACTCGCATGTAAGTACAGAGGTGACATATGTTAAACAGTAAAATAATTTAAATAAGTACCTAAGTACCATAAGTACCAGACTGCACAACTTACGTTCTACAATGTGTTGGATATGGCGGAGACAGGCGAGTTAATCGTTTTAACTGGTTCCAGGAGAACTCACTTTGGAGATGACCAAGGGTATAGCATATTTGTTTGCTCGACGGTGTTAAAACATTACGTGTGGCGAATATCACATAATTTTTGTAAAATCAGATAGTTAAAATGTACTACTAAGAAAGTTTGACGACACTCTTTGTTTATTGTTATTGTTTGTTTCATGTTATTATTGCATTTGGCAAGAAAATAATGGTCATCATGAAACGTGATTAAGGTTAATGCATAACGTGTATTCCATAACTTCAATAAAGAAACAAAGAAGAAAATAGGGATCAATGTTAATATATAATCTATTAACGAAGTTTACTTAGAGCAGGAATGTTGTAAATTATGTGCTAGGATAAGAGATTTGCAACTACTTGATATACGACTCAAAACGGTTTATATACTGTACAGTATTTCAACGTGAGGAAATTATGACTAATAAACAAAGAAAAAACATTTATTTCTTTACGTACAAAGATTTTTAGGAATTAAAACTACACACTACTAGGCTAGGAAGCTAATTCAATACATGATAACAATAACGGTTGTAGTTTATGTTGTTGAAGCTTAAATGTTCAACGGAATTTTTCAGTTAGAATCGCCGAAAATTGAGGGCGGATAAGAAATGGGTCCAGTTGCTGCAATGGATATAAAAGAATTATTAATGACGGCCAATTATTATCTGTTTTGTCTGAAGATTTAAATTTTCTCATGATTGGTTTGCAACTGTGACGTCACCAATGACGTTCAAGGCAGGTCTACAATAGCCAGTCCCAGGTATGGGCTGTGGTGACGTCACGCCTCAAGACGCCTGCGATTTACCCTTGAAAGTTCCAGTACTATATTTACTTTACTGTGGTCATTACACTCTCTATGGTGCACTAGGTGTTTACGGAACACGGTTACGAACGTATTCGCTACGTGACTATTTAATGAGATAGGTCTATAGTTAGCTGGATCAATATCGTTTCCAAAATCAAGGTAGGAGTGAAGACAATTGATCTAAAATTTATTTTTAGTAAAATTTGGTTCGAACGTTCCTACAATATAGATCATCATTCGCAATCTGAAATAGCAAACATGAATAAAATGATGCAGTAGTATTTTCAAAGCTAGCTCATGTTCTAAAAATGTATATAACTGAAGTTCGTAAAATGGGGTTGAGATTTTGACTGACCTCAGTAATGAGTAGTGACTACAATATTATGAGGTTTGAACATAAATTTACAGAACCAAAGATGAAAGGATGATTTTTATAAGATATTACAAGAAGAAAATGCGAATCACTAATCTTACGACACAAATATAACTTGTCCCACGTATTACTGTAGTTTGAACAAAATGTTATGAATAAGAATGTATGCTGTAGGGCGCTATGCTCCTAATTTGCTAAGCACTACTAGGTTTATCAATTTTCTTTTTGTCACAAATGCCCGTTTCTCTCTCACTCATGGAAAAAAGGGTTAGCTGGTCTGAATCATCTAAACTTCACGTTTCACCATACTCTGGAAACTTTGCGACCGAAGTGTTTGCTAGTGCGTGACATCTTGCCCTATCCTATTGTTTCCTAAAATATGTTATAATAATATTTAATAATATGTAGGCATTGTGCCAGTGATTGAACAAATTCGATGATACTTCTTTCTCATGTTAGTATTTAGCGTTATTCCTCAGTTAGTCCAAGAGCCTTCTCCGCAGCAGATGTTGCAGCTGGTCGCAGCCCCTGCTGTCCATGGAGGTTAGTTTTATAAAGTTAGGTAGGTTCTCTGCATTTTTCCTCCTGTTCCGTGAGGTGGGATGTCGATCGAGATAGCCGACCTCGTCCGTGGGACATTTCTACTTTCTCTCATGCCTTTTTTCTATTCGTTACGCTTTCTTTTCCGCCACTTGTAGCGCTCTTGCTAACGGCGTGAATGCCGGGATAAAACATTCCTATACTGATACGACATAATACATAATAAACTGAGTTTCACTGCTTGGATCACGTCGTATGACATTGGTGCGGTGGTAAAACCTGGAATAAAATAATTATTCCTAGGTTAGCCTTGGACACAGCATGCATATTCGAAAATAACTGATTTTTCTCTCTTTCATTTTTCAGAAGTGCCCTAGTTCAAACTGCTTACGTCCATCGCATTTCATTTCCCAACTTCTTGATGTATATCATATAACGGATATGAAATATCACACCTTGGAAAACGCACTCCGCATTTCAAACTGTAGAATGTCAAGTTTTAGTTTTTCTCTTTTTATTGCAGATTGACTAAAAACGCTGAAGAAAATCGCAATCACTAATTTCAATTAGGCTTGTAACCCCACATACAACGCGCACCTATGTACCTCAAAGTCTCATAGAGTGATATGTCGATTTTAAGTTTTGTATTTTCATTTTATCATACATAGGATGAAAAATTATTAAACATGAGTGTCTGTCACAAATTGGGCTACTTCTTTAGTATTTCTACTTCAAAGATTCAGAGAGTATACTATATTAATTCCAAGTTTTGAATTATCTTTTTAGAATGTATAGAATGAAAAAGCATTAAACATGCGTCTCTGTCAAAAGTTGTGTTAGTTCGAAGTTTCAGAGAGTAATATGACTAATAAAGGTTTTAAATTTCCTTTTTATCAGATTATAAAGTGAAGAGTATTAAAGCTGAGAAAGAGCTTCTTCTATAGTTTCTAACTGGTAAACACCGACTAACTACTTTGGTCAATCCCCAAGTCGACAGTGAATCTTGTCCCATGTAGCAGTTTTAAGGATGTTACTTGTAAACATGTGTTATGAAAACAAATGTATGTGTAATTATATGTATATGTATCATATGATATTTATAATTATATGCATGGTATATATATATATATATATATATATATGCATATAATCAAAGATACGCGTATTAATGGAATCTACATGCAGTAATCAGAATGACTGATATGACTGATAGACATTTTTAAAATAATAATTTCAACTGTAGTTTCACCAAGAAATGTACGGGAAAACAGAGCATAGCTTGGGAAGCAAATGGAAATAGTTAGGCATGTTGACACAGGATGTACAAGCAATAAAACGCAAGTCGTAAAGCTGTGGCATTTGAGTGTCAGGTACCATCGAAAATCGCTAGGCCCTGAAAAGCACGAGACAGTAAAAAAGAAATCGTTTAGTTATGTACGACGAATTCTTCCATTGGAAAAGCTGTAAGTAAATGTGCCAGTAAGCAGTTAGAGCTTGGCAGTGCACAACTTTGTGTCGATTTCGCGTTCTGCTGAAAGAACGCGGATAGGCACTTATGTGCTTTTAGTAGGCAAAAAACCAAGTGTCTTATGGTACATGTGTTGATTTTATAAGCATAAAACTGATAACCGCGTAAGTGTTCGTATATACATTCTACTGCAGAAAAAACAAGCACCAACAGAAATTTGAGGGGTTCCCAGGCTCTCGCGGGGTATCTGGGTTTCAAAGTGTCGAAAAACAAAAATTACAAATCATTAAGGAGATGAGCGAGGATTGGTCAGCGGGAAATGTCGTTACTTGGGGACAAAAATGAATACAACCATACTCGGCTGAGGGTCGAAGGTACCCTCTGGGCTTCCAACCAATAGGATTCAAGGAAATTGGGGAAGTGTAGGACGTCGCCTATGATAGGTAGATTTGGACTAGAAGAGGACAATTGAAAAGGCCACTTTGACAGCTTAGCTTGGCAGAAAGGAGTCAGTGAGTGCGTTGTATAAGTTCGATGCAGTCGCATTTTTGGGAGCTCAATAGAGGCTGTATTGAGTTGGAACCTAACATCTTATAAAACCCAAGCCTCAATTAGTCATACGGATTGGTTATTAAACCCACAAAAAGAATAATTTGAACCATAAAATATAACAGTAAATGAGCGAACTGCACATGCTGTGTATTTTAAGCACCGAGTGAGCTGAGTATTTGCAACGTATGCGCTAAACATTCGCGTACTTTGAGTCATGCCAAGTGCATGACTCTTTATTTCGGCACAATGTGCGACATTGTAGGATTCAACGGCGTGGAATGATGGTAAGTCTTTCGAGGAAAGACGGCAGAGACGAGCTATTAAATTCAATCGAATCATATATTGAAACAAAGAATGTCACGCGTTCTAAGTTCAAGTATAAACAAATATAATTGTTTTTAAGGATAAATGAATGGGCAATCTTGCTTTCTGTGTTAAAGTAAATAAATCATGTGCTAAAATATGTCAATTTGAATATAATATTAAATTTCCTTTAATAAATAAAGCATCCATCAGTCAAGCATTCTTGGGAACGCGGAACTCATTTATTTGCATGACTCTGATAGGAGAAATTTCGTTGTTACAAGAAGGAAACAGCTGCAGCTGCTGCTACTAAACAAACAAAAACAATAGCGGCGATAATCCTGCGGAAAATCGCCTGAATTTGGATGAGCTAGGATCGAAGAACAAGTTGCGAAACTTGCCTAGGAGACCCTAGCACCTCGTATAAATAAGGAACTGAAGCTTCTTCACAACTCACGAGAATCTTCCACTGCTATAAAAAGCTCCGTCTCTGCAGTTTGTTCTCGGCGTATATCATTTGAATAGAACTTTGATGTTGATGTGTGTTAGGCAATAGCATTTCATGTACTTGTACGGTATGAGTTTGGCATACCCCAGTGATCAGATGAACGTGTTTCTCATGTGTGTGAAGTGACAAGTAGGACGGGTTTCCGAGAAATCGCATAAATGTTGTATGGAACCCATTGATGGCAAGTTTACTTGATTCTTCATTCCTTATGATAATATGGTTAGGACATTCTTTTGAGTGTGTACCCGAGTACAATACGTAGCCAATTTTAGGATGTATTGCTAACCTTCTCGCACAGAGCTACGGCGGAATTTTGTATTGGAAAAGGTGAGGAACGTTCTTAGTGCATGGTAATAATCCTACGCAGGTGTACGAGTGCTAACCATTTTGCTGTCCGATGATGCTGCATGTGTTTCCGGTCAAAGGCTCCAGCTTTGGCGCTTGCATTTCAATAATGTGTTAAATTGTTTGTCGTTGAATTTGTGTTGTTCAGGCTACACCTACAGTGATAGTGTCAATTGATCAATCATCTAAACAAATTAAACATCAATACATATATATATATATATTTGCTCACTTGTGTGCTTATTTGTTGATATATATATATATGAATTTCTTGAAATATACGTTGACACCCAGGTATATTCATGCTAAGGTAGTTTTCAAAAGTCTTCTGGGTTTTATGTTTAATATACCCCAAGCTTTCGAACTACTAAACGTAGTCCGTCTTCAGGAGAACGAAACTTCGAAATTAGTACACAACAGCTGTATCATGGCTACCGATTTTGAAAAAGCTAATAATATATCGTAAAACAATGAAATTTGGAGCATAGAATGAAAGATCATTTTTTGTGAGTCTAACACACAACCATTGCATAAACTAACCATTAACATAATGCGTAAAAGCTCGCCAGATCTATCGCAACAAATGAATACCTCAGGGTGCAGCGTCCTGAATTGTTGGGCACTGCATCCATATGAGACAATAAAGAGTTTTCTTTCTTTCTAACAAAATTGGAGCATTGCACTGCTCATCATAGCTATTACTGCCTTTACACAACTGTTGCCACCAGAATTGAACAGCAGATCTAAATGTGAGCGCATTATATTGCTCTTTGAAAGGGGAATGATGAGGTTTTTGGAACTGTACTCGAAATTCGTGGGAATGAATAAGGCGTTCTCCGGCCCTAAGTGCATTACCGAAAATTTGTTGCCATTAAACCTCATCTGCCAAGTGGTGTTCATCTCATTGATTGTATACACGGAAGGTTTTTTGCTAAAACAGAAAGCTACGTGTTTCGTCAGGTACGTCTGAATGTATCCATTTTAGGAAAGGAAATTTGAAGTTACCTATAAAAATTAGGCTGCACTCCCTTTCAAGTCTGCTGTAGTTTGCCTAAACTTTAGCAAGCAACTCATCAAATTTCTTAGAAGCTCATTTCGGTGGTCGATAGCACATCACCGAAACCAGTTTTATTTTTATCTATTTTTTACAGTTAGACTTTCGCACGTACTACTAGAGACTTTTTGTAGAACGTGTGAGTCAAGCTTTTCTTCCGCATGCAAATTATTATTATTATTATTATTTAATAAAATCATTTATTTTTCTCATAAGGTACTGTGGCCAACAGGTTGCAACGCTACTCCTCCCGATTTACGGAATTCGTGGTCACACCTGTGCACTATATAGGTCTCCATTTTAACCTTAGCATGAAAAACATTCTGTTTTTAGGTGAGTCTCAGTAATTGCTAGGAAGAGTGAATTTACCTCACAAAATTGACCGGGATCCCGGAGTGAAAACCTCAGTGAGGGATAATGGAAAGTACCGACGGCGCGGCGCCCAACTGACTTGGTAGTAGATCAAGCCTGCAGGTATAAATGGCCGGGTGCACCATTATTGTCATAACAGTAACAGAAAAGGATACTGACTGTCGGTATTCATATGCATGTGGTCTAAGCCAACCGCCACCAAGAAGTAAGTGGTAAAAGGTACAGCTTCATGTATAAAGTAATTCATTATTTACTTCCAGTAATGGCAGCCAAAGATGGATGGTACAGACCAGCAGGGCCTACAGAGAAGCTCTGTGACAAAATGTATAAAGAGTACGACGGAGCCCTCACCAGCAGCTACGTCCTGCGTCTTGCCACCGCTCGCGTGCTCACGGAAGATATCATGAAGGAAGTTTTCATTCACCTGTTCAGGTTGGTGAATCTCACTAATGGCATTACGACACAGGGCCTGATTTACATCGAAGAAGCTCAAAGCAAGTTAAGCTGAGGAGGCCCCTAAAACAATCAAGGCTATATATCCAATGAAAATTGTATACACCACACTTCATCTACTTTTTCTCCCAAAGCGCCTCCCTCTCGGCAAGGGACCCATTACAATTGCCCCAATACCTTCTTATAAGTCTGGCTTTGCAAGATGTACCTGCATTGGTATTATGTTATTCTCGCATATGTGTTGCATTTTAAAATGGAACTCTTCAAAAAGACTTGGAAAACAGAGAAACCTAGAGCACTCTGAGAGCGCATACCTCCGCCAAGTAAGGCAACGGTAACTAAAAAGTCATTGACTCTGAAACCATAATTTTTTTGGTATCAATTCCGAAATCTAATCATTTGTGCCTTTCAATAATATTAACAGTATCTGCAATTTTTTGAAGATCCTTCATAACTGTTTGAGTTATACTGCTAACAAACATTATGACAAACATAAGTCAAACATACAAACGAACCAACCGATCTGCTCTAAAATGTAATCATTCATGTCTTTTAACATTACTAACAATTCTTGTAAGTTTCATTAAGATTCACTCAAAACTTTTTGAGTTATTACACTAACAAACATAAAATCAAAAACAGCAACAAACATACGAACGAACAAACAGATCATCACAAAAATTTGGCCATTTACTCTGTGATATACCTAACAACTCATGTAAATTTCATTAGAATCCGTCCATAACTTTTTGAATTATGGCATTGAGAAAAATGAGGCAGACAAAGAAACACACAAACGGATGGGCGGATCTTTACCATAAGGTAATCATCTGCTCCTCCTAACATACCTAAGAATCCCAGTAAATTTCATCATAATCCGTCCATAACTTTTTGAGTTATCTTGGTGATAGACAGAAAGACAGACAAACCCGACATAAACGTCACCTCCTTGGCGGAGGTAACTAATGAAAGCGAAATGACTGAAACTAAATACTGGAAGTCATCGGTGTAGACCAGAGATCCGTACATGAATGAAGTCGCTTTGATCAAGTCCGGTGGAGTTGAACAAAACCTGAGGCGTGTTGCAGTTAGACTGCCAGGGCCACATGTGTCACCTCATATATATCCAACGCTACTCATGTTAGGTAACACCAACGACAACCGCAATACATATTAAGCTATGAGGTGGGTAAAACCACGTTTGTTTACAAACGTTGACTTTTCTTGCAAGCATTATGATCTATTGATATGTGAATATGAAGATAATATCTCATGTCTGATGCATATCTATCATGGGCTTGGTTATTTACGAGGGGCCCAGTGACTTCCTAACAATTCCGCGAAAAAAGTCGAGGGATTGTAGGGGGTTCTTTTTCCAGAAGGAAACTCAGCTTCTTCGATTTCGGTGTATTTCAGAACTTGGACTAAAGGGAAACTGGTTACAATCTTTAACCGGCCAC
Source organism: Parhyale hawaiensis (assembly GCA_001587735.2). Lineage (NCBI taxonomy): Eukaryota > Metazoa > Arthropoda > Malacostraca > Amphipoda > Hyalidae > Parhyale > Parhyale hawaiensis. The sequence continues at coordinate 9,445,983 of LQNS02278101.1, read as the reverse complement.
CAAGCTGTGGCCGGAGCAGCCCAAGGTGGGGACCAATCCGCCTTGTTTGCGCCAGGACGGCCGCTCTAATAATGCCGCCAACCTTTGTCTCACCGGACAGGGCGGCGGTTGTGTACAAGAAAAGCCATTGTATTCTGGAACCTTTCTAATATCAAGCAAACATTTGAATAACTCTTTCTTACAACTGTGAATACATGTCACCGTCTTACATTATTGTATTCCAAACGTCTGCTACTATACCTAAAAATTAAATTTCTGGTACTAATAGGCATCCTTTTCAAGCGGTACGATACCGTCTCGAAACAAGCCAATTAACTGAGCGGAGAGGGGCGACTGAGAGGGGGGAGGCGAAGGATGTGTGGCGCGATACATCGCCTCGGTTCCAAGCCCGTTATGTTTAAACCTCTGGTTTGCATGTATTACGAAGTCATACAATTTCTTTAGAGCTACAACATATTTAAGACAAAAAGTTCATTTAGCGTAAACGTCAGGGACTCTGGATTTATTCCAAAACTATAATAGTTTGACAAACTTGCTCAAACCTAGGAATTTACTTCAAACGTCTTCATTCATGTAATACTTGCAGGAGGTTGAAAGCTTCCGGTATGTTACTGTTATGACATATCTGCCCTATTGGAGTTTTTTCCACATTTTTATCCTAAAAACAACCAAATCAAAGCTCCACCAGCAATGTTAACTAGCGACGTTTTACACCAAGGCTCGCAGTAACTCGGTTTCGACCTTCACTGCATCACGTCTCAATCCGGGCTCTCTGATAACGAAAAAAGTAAGAGAAAGTGAGTGTTTTAATGGGATACTATAATATTTTTATTGATTCTTTGTATTGATCAAAGCGAAAGAATCTTTAAATGACAATTAACGTTGCATATCACCACAGAGAGTGTTTAATTTATGTAATCTTGGTAAACTGAATCAGATAAAGGTACATGTTTACACAGTAAGCCTCTGGGAAGTTGGCACCAATGCTACAGGAAAAAACGGGTCATTCAAAAACAAGGTAATCAAACCATGGATATGAGACTAAAAATTTCAAGACGAGTCCGGCCTAGAACGAGGACTTCCTGTAATCTGTTGAACGGAAGACTGCGGTAAGTGTCATGTGCCATTAATTGCAGTGATGGTTGGCACCATAATGTAAGGCCATAATCAAAAATGGGGTGGTCAAACTCACTCGTTGGTACATTCAACTGTCTTCTTACTTCGTGACTTCATGTAGTGTTTGCCAAAGGAAATTATTTACTAACGTAGGAGAAACAAATATGATGTACACCTGATCATTTCCAAACAGCGAGTTCTCTTGAAACCAGGACGCATATTTGCCCCTCCTTTTTAGGAGTTCCTCTGTATCCCATATGCAACTTTAAAATCATTATCTGATTGCCCTTCTGCCTTGTATGACATGAGTATTCTGCCGCTTATGTTCATATTAAAAGAAGAAGACATCCTTTACTCTGCCGAATTTGAATGTCCCTTCCTCTCTCTCTCACTTTCTCTCTCTCTCCGGGTCCATCAAATTGGTCCAATTTAAAATAGTGGAAATTTCAGAAAGAACTTATTTAGATAACAGAAGGTACATCAAGAATGAGTTTTAAATTTCATAATTCATTGGAGAATATACGTCTCAGGTTCGTTAATCTCAACAAGTTTCCTCTCGGTTGACGTGAGACTCAGTTAAGTATTGAAATGAGTCATACTAGGAGAAACAAATAGATAAATTCCTGCTGCTTATAATTTCTTGTCCTTATAGACAACTTGTTACTGGGGTACTACGTTACCAAACGAGAACTACAGATTTGCGCATACAGGCGGCGCTCTGGTCTTTCTTCCTGATCATGTTATCTTATAGGCTGTGTCACACTATGTTATAGCAATAGGTTGTTCTACTTGAAATCATGGTATAAGATAATTGATGCGAATGTGACTTCTAACAGACGCAAAATATAAACAACAATGTTAAGAAACGCTGTCATATGTGAACGCGCTGCGTCATGCATTTGAACCAGTACATTTACGTCCAACCCTAGAATTGATGTTATGGCGGCCCGTTGACATAATAATTGTGTTGTGTTTTTGTCGTGTTTGTCTGTCTGTCTATTTGTCTGTCTGTCTGTCACCAAGATAACTAAAAAAGTTATGTACTGATTTGGATGAAATTAACAGGGATTGTTAGGTATGTTAAGAGAAACAGATGATTAGCTTTTGGTAAGGATATGTCCATCCGTTTGTTTGTTAGTCTCCCTCATTTTTCTCGATGCCATAACTCAAAAAGTTATAAATGGATTTTGATCAAATTAACATGAGTTGTTAGGTATATAACAAAAAGTGACCAAATATTGGTAATGATCCGTTTGTTCGTTCGTTCGTTTGTCACTGTTTTTAATTCTATGCTTGTTAGCACAATAACTCAAAAAATAATGAATGGATCTTTATGAAATTTATAGGGTTTGTTAGCGATGTTAAAAAACATAAATGAGCAAATTTTGGTGCAGATCGGTTTGTTTGTTTGTTTGTATGTTTGACTCATGTTTGTCATAACGTTTGTTAACAATATAACTCAAAAAGTTATGAACGGATCTTCAAGAAAATGGAACAAGCAGTTATTAAAATAAAAAGGCACAATATGATTAGATTTTGGAGTTTATGCAAAGAAAATTATTGTTTCTGAACCAATTTGAATTTTTGCTACCGTTGGCTCACTTGGCGGAGGTATGCGCTCTCAGAGTGCTCTAGTCTTCAAATGAAATTTGTTTTCAGGAAGACGATCAGTTTGAGAATGGTGATAGCTGATCGCGATGGCGAGCTATGGTTAAGAGAGATGCAAGATGCGGTCTTAGACTTCGAGGTAAGTTGTTCAAATATGAATAAATAACCTTGAGAGTTGCCTATTTTACGAAAAATTTGAAACCAGACTGATGCATGAAATTTAATTGGTCCGTATCGCCCTCCTCGTCGCTGGTGTAAAGCAGTGCTTTATGAGAATAGGAGAACCATATACCGTGTGAGGGCAATTGTTGTGCTAAAAAAGGGTGGGCCTGGAGGAAGGCGGCAGGATGGTACGGGGAGCAGCTAAAATGCAACAAACAAGCAATAAAATATTTGCACATGTTTCCCCGTGTGTATGAGTATAAGCCGCTATATAATTCGACTTACAGGGAGCTCAATAGCTCCTCCGACTTACTTATTTACCTCACATGCTTATGAAAAAAAAAAAGGAAAAACAGATCGAAAGTAAGTGCTGGTAACTCAAATCTACTTTTAACTAACCATTGTCGTTGTAAGCATTTTAGAAGATTCCTAGTTTCCGATGTCGTCAGCTTACGAGTACTAACTATAGTTAGTAGCGTTAAAAGCCCGTTAACTGCTACATATCTTCTGTACCATGGTAATCATTTCAAGCATTTGTTATAAGCCAAATTCAACCTTGCGAGTATATGATAGTTTCAAGGTAAGGTAAGTCTCCTTGACAGCCCAGGCCAACTTTGAAACCCACATGCACTTGTTCGTGTTGGAGGTTAATGGTCACTATCTCCCAGAGAAGTGTACGGCTGCGGGCGACTACGGATTGTCTGGGTAATGGCATCATATTAAAAACGGAAGCCTAGGTCAACAAGTGCTGTTCATTGATCCTAAGTTCAGTGCCCCCAGTGACTAAGAGTGAAAGAATCGCTAAGCGTCAACATTTTTCTCTTTCCTGGCGTGGGCTCGAACGCCCGATTTCCAGATAATCAGCGCGTCAGCTATATTGACAATGATGGAGCTACCAGCTAACTTAATGTTGTTAATCGGAGAAGAGTGTTTTTTTCATCTGATTTGTTGGTGAAATATACTGTAATTTTTTTCCATATTGACATAGTTATTTTTTCTCAAACAGTTATTTTATTCCACCTTTATCGCAGATTCTTATCGGTTTATTATAATTTTTGTCTTTTATAATTACCAAATTCTATTCGGTCTTTATTAGAACGGTAAGAAAAAAATATTTACACGTCCCACCTAAGTCATACGACACCGTATCACATGCGCCGTATGTGTGCATGTTGATACTTTGCAATATTTTTTGCATCACGTAAATTTCCTCACGCCACTGTGGGAGAAAGCCTCACACGTGAACTCGCAATCAATCCTTTTTCAGTTGATATTTCCGGTCGGGTCGAAAGCAGGCAAAGCCGAAAGGACCCTTCCTACAAGCCGAAAAAGTATTGGAAACCCGAGGTGTAAATACTTACGAAAAGATTTGTGTTTCCTGCCACGGGCGGTGTATCGTGGGGTATTTCAGTGCACAGATACAATTTGTGAGAGTTCGACTGGCCGGCGAAATTACCCCTAACTGACTTCTGCGAAATTTCCGGCAGGTGCGCTGGCTTCGACCCGTTGGTTATAGTTTCAGGCGCTGAATCTTATTCAATAACCGGAGAGGCTTTTCAGAACTCAGTCTTACTCCGGAGAGCGAAGTTTTCTGTTGGCTCAAAACATTGAAGTTGCATCTAACAGGCTTAAAAACGATACAAAGGTACGAGGCCAAAGTTGCTGTCGACACGGTTTCAGACGAGTCAAGTCGAGTGAACTTAGTTGAGATCGACTTCGACGAGCCATATCGAACAAGCCCTAGATCAACTTGGCCTTAACAACAGCCCCTTAATTCAATTGAGATGATATAATAAATTACTAAATATGTAAGCAGTGCCCCTGCTTATCTACTTGCTGCAGTTCCCTCGACCTTACTGAATTACCAAGGCAATGAACGCTAGTACTACCACGAGCAATGCTGCACGATCCCTATCATATAATATGCAATCAGTAGAATGGTGGTTAATGTTCAGTTATTTCCATTTTCAAGAAATACAATCTGAAGCAATGTATGAAAACCTTAGGCCGTGAAATAGAAATTTAGCTTACTACTGAAAATATTGAGATTAATGATGCAAAGTTTGACGTTAGTAAAGACTGTCATTCCGCAGTGGCGGCTGTCACAATGTCGCAGACTCATGCTGACCTCGAAAGGATATTGTAACGCTTTTGGAGTTATTACATCGTCTTCTAAGTTCTCTAATTTGCACTTCTTGCATGTTTTCACCAGACTCTGGATACAACGGACGCCGATAAAGTGTACCAAGAACTGCCGTTCTATCGGTTCAAAGAAGAGGGACCGTTCTGGGCAGTGAAATTCCTACCGAAAGCGTCAGAAAAAGACGAGTTTTTCAATTCAACCAAGTTGGAAAATGCCGAAGAGATAATAGGGAAATTTCCCCACATCAGTCACGTTGTAGTGTGCTTTCATCACAGTATCCATGATGGTGTCAGTGGCGTAAGGATCAACCAGTACATCCTGACTCTCATAAATTCTGTACTTGCCGGAAGTCCCATCGATGACTCTGAACAGTTTGCGCCGCTGATGGACGTTGACAAACAGAACCTAGCGCTTAGGGAAATTGAGCAAAAATTCATTGCAAATCCAGAACTCATGCAAACTCGCCGTCGGGTAATTGAAAAGTGCATGACAGAAACTGTCCTGCACAAAGTGTATCCACAGCCTTCCAAAAGACGTCCTAAACTCGCTTGCATTCCCCGCATTTTGGACTCCACTACTACTGCCAAGTTCCGTAGGCGGTGCAAGAAAGAAGGACTTACATTCCATACTGGATTCTGCAGCGTTATGAACGCGTGCTTCATCCAACTACTCCAAGATGGAAATTTGCTTCAGGAATTATACTCTGTGTCAACTCTTCACGCTATGAATCAGCGCGGGTTTTACAACGATTCCCCCAATGCATTAGGCGTAGGGTTCGGTCTACATACAGTAACAATTGATATTCCTAAAGATATGATGTCGAATTTCTGGAGACATGCCAAGACATACCACGTGAAATTTCAGGAGCAGCTACAATGGAAAGCAAGCTTAGAGCTCGGAGTTCTGGAAAAACTCACCGGCAGGAATATTCTCGTGTTTTTAGAGCCTGAAGGCACCGACTCTCCCGTGCCTTTTTTTCGGAACATATGCTACTACAAACATGGGTGATGTGACTGCGCTTTTGCCCAATTCAGAAGAAAATGTATCTCTTCTATATTACAGCCGCCTGCCTGGTGTACAGCTGTATCCTATAGTAACCTGGACAAGCAAACTTTGAAAGGTGCCGGTCGAGTACGTGAGTGAAGTCATGTTGTGCGTCAACTACCTACTTCGCCACCGGTGTTTTAACCAACTATACTAAAAAGGTTGTTACCTTTGCCACGATTTATTGCTTTAGTAAATTGACTACGACGTACACTTTATAATGAAACCGTTTATGGAACAAACTTCAGTGGTATTGTACTGTCTTTATAAGGGTGATTAGAGTGCGTTCTGCTGAGGAAGTGAGTCTGGTGGGGAGAAGCGAGCAAAGCTTGACAAAAATGGAACAAGTGTTTTTAGCATATTGTAAGTCAAGCACTGAGTTACGACTTATTAAAATAAAATTTGATATTGATGAAATACGGTGGTATTGCTTTCATTCTGTAAATTCTTCTTAGAACTAGCGTATATTTTAGTTTTTAAAGGTTTGTTTTCGAATTGTTTATAGTACATTCAAGATGCTATTTTATTTATAGTGCAATCTACAATACAAAACTATCGTACCGTCCATGATGCCGTCACAGCAAGAATCTAAATTACTGCAGATAGCATATTCCATGGCAAGGGAAAGGTATGTATTCTATTCAATTCCGAACTCGATAGTCAAGAACACGACTGAAGTCTAATATTGCATTGACACGATATTGCTGTACACCACTTCCCCTTAGTTTCCATGTATGTCTGCCTACAGATCGAGTTTATACTTCACTGTGAACTCAAAATCGTGAGCATAGGCCACTCATAGCTGAAACTGCAATAAATTGTTATCTATTTATCATAAAAGCTTTAAACGAAAAGTAAACTATTCTTGAGAATACAAGAAATGGGTTAATCAGCAAGAAGTACAAATTCATAGCTAAAGGTCAATGGTGGCCGACGATTTTGAATTTTAGGGCACCAAAATGAACTAACGGAAATCATTTTGTAATTTAGCATTGGCAGGTGTTCATATATGCGTGCTCCTTGCGTCATCAAGAAAAGTATATATTTATTTTTTGTATGATATCTCCAAAATGGGACTTTTTGGCACCGATGTTTTGGCGCTCATTTTTTACGCCGAATATTTTCGCACCCAATATTTACGTTAGGTTAGTTTAGGTAGGGTGAGGTTAAGTATAGTTAGGTTAGTTTAGGTAGGTTGAGGTTAAGTATAGTTAGGTTAGTTTAGGTAGGGTGAGGTTAAGTATAGTTAGGTTAATTTAGGTAGGGTGAGGTTAAGTATAGTTAGGTTAGGTTAGTTTAGGTAGGGTGAAGTTAAGTATAGTTAGGTTAGTTTAGATAAGGTGAGGTTAAGTATAGTTAGGTTAGGTTACAAAAAGAGCTGTTAGAATATTTGCGTGGTTTAGCCCACAATCACGAGTTGCCATAAATAAATAACTGTAGGCAATATAGGATTAATGTTTTCTTCTTCACAACGTGAAAGTTGACGAGCGCATTTTACATATTTTACGACTATTTCAATGTTAATTTTTAGATATTAATATAAAATAAAAGGTTTTATGGTAATTTCATATAGTCCATATAGATATCCTGATNTGTAGGCAATATAGCATTAATGTTTTCTTCTTCACAACGTGAAAGTTGACGAGCGCATTTTACATATTTTACGACTATTTCAATGTTAATTTTTAGATATTAATATAAAATAAAAGGTTTTATGGTAATTTCATATTGTCCATATAGATATCCTGATTCAATTTCAATCACCACAAAAATATTCTTCGCCAAAAAAACGTGGCATGAAAAAGGCATGGTGCTAAAAATCGGCGCCAGAAAGTACCGGACCCGATGTTGCTACATATGTTAATTGGAAAAGATTTTTTTAAAGTTTTAACAGTCTGCCTCAAGGTCTATTTGGGAGGAGCCGGAAGTCAAGTACATGTAATGAGTGGTCCATGGTCTACTTTATCATGAAGCAAAAGTATGAAACTCATCAATAATAGCAGTATAGGATTGACTTGAAAGGCAGTTTATTTACATGTTTCCATTAGCTATTAAGTAAATCACCCCTGCGCTTCAGAACCGGATTTAATTGTAAAACTTGTTGAAAGCAGCATAAAGTCTGACTAAAACGTACTACAAGTAGTCAAATTTCCCAAACGTGTTTTATTTTCCATTTCAAAGCAACTTTTATCTTGTTCAGTGGGTTATTTGCCACGTTTGTGAAAATGTTGGAGTGTGTTCATTCTTCATAAGTGAACAACATTCCTGCACATTAAGGGAAAGTTCGATTGTGTGCTGAAATTATAGAGGTCGGCGTCTCCGATTATGTTACGATGGCAAAATCGATTATACGATACGATACCATCGCTCCATCGACATCGGAACCAAAAATCGCCAATTTTCAAAAATCGACAATGACTTACGATGAAATAAGCGTCGGCGATGGCCATCGTAGGGCATCACAATCGGCGATGGACCATCGCATTTACGCATTTTAAAAACGCAAACATCTCAGACCACAAAATTGGAATAAAAGCAGCATCGTTTATAACCTCGGCCTCTGTGCGATTTCATACCAGTAATACTATTCCTAGCTGATAGAAGGTGCGAAATGTAAGGCCCAGGTGATTAATTGACATTGTTAGATTTGGAAAATGCATTAAAATATACTTTGTAACCCTCTTGTAGGTGCCAATCTACTTGGCATTAACGGCCTGGGTTATTTGCTTAACCAAGGTCTCGTCACTGAGCTTTAGGATGAGGGGGTTGTCGACACAATGCTATAGTATCATCTATTGATTCAAGAAAGGCTCGAGAAAAATAGGGTTGCACACATTGTGTGCTCTGTAAAAATTAAAATGGAATAAGTTGACTTTAATGCATATACGGTATATCAAAGCTTTCAAGAGTTATCTGCTGATGAATTATCGGAAATAGCTAGAGACTCGAGAACACTCAGAGATTACGTAGCTCTTATATTGTTTTAGGCATCTCTACTGGCGATCTATGGGAAAGAAAAGGAAGGAACACGTAATATATCGATAGAAACGCGGGACTCCCGTACCACGGTGAACCAACACACAAGGTAACAGCAAGTCGGGATAGAGGAGGAAGAACAGATTAGAATACAGCCATCAAAGTATTAAATTTAAGAAGGAGGCAAAGTGGACACGAAAGAAAGACGTCCCAAAGGCCTAGCTAATGTCTAAATCAGCCTACACAATTCCCTTGTGTCGCCGCTGTTCCCTAACTCATGTCCGGTGAACCTGATTAACCTAACTCTAGGGCAAGTTGCCCATCCGTGGCTCCCTGGGGAGACTGCACAAATCTATCTTTTTAGTGGCCCATTCATTAACTTCCACTAACTTGGTACATAGTGCAAAGTACGTCACACTAAAGCATATCACTGCACACCATGGGTTATGTTATAAATAAATGTATCGCTTGTAAAGGACGGGATAGAATAAGAAAGACGAAATAAACCTTAAGGATGAGAAACTGGAAGACAGACCGAAAGAAACAGAAAGACATGCGCATGCGACGGACACTGCAATTCTGTGAGGGCTCAGCGGCCGGCAGCTTGTTATCTGGAAAGAATTCTTCTTCTACAATGTAGGGATTGAGAACTGCGGCAACACCCATCTTTGTTTTAACGTTACTAAAGAAAATGAATGTTTCAAACTCGTAAGGTTGTCTTTTCTGTAGTTTTAACCTTATTTCATCGGCATCGGAAGTGCAACCGATGAAGATGCCCATTGTATGCCATCGCCGATGGCATGTTCAGTCATTTAATCTGACCAATTCTTCCTCATTAACACCATCGACGATGGAGAAAATTGCCATCACCGATTGTTTGATACGATTGCCACCGGAGCATCGGACCATCGCTATCGCCGATAAATTTTTGCGATGTTCCATCGTAACATCGTAGTTTTTCGGATGGCGATGGTCTACACACCATCGCCATCGTATAATCGGCGATGGCCATCGTGCCAGGCTTAGAAATTAAGACTTCGAAGTTTAAATTGCCCTAAACTTTGGACAAAAAGCTTGGTTACATGACTTTGAATCATTTTACAGTAGGGCTGGATGCCATGCGATTGCGCTGACCCAACTGAAAACTCAATTTTACGGAGCAAAAATTTAGTTGTTGGACGTCTCGATGGTGAAGCGACGACGGCTCGGCACCGCACCAATTGAGGCCCGGGTTCGATTCCCGAACGGCACGCTATGGATTTACGCTGCGTAGAGCACTCCAGCACCGAGAGGCCAGGCGAGGCACGGCGAAAGATCCCAATTTGACTCTCATCACGACTGCTTCTCCTACTCTTCACACTACTAGTTCTTTAAAATTCTAGAATTAAGGTAAAAAGAAAACCTCGATAGGTGTCCGTGTATATGAGATAACAAAAGATGTTTTTTTTTTGTTTGATTGTTTGTTTGTCGCACAGGTCACCTACTGAGAGTTAATACCTGACATTCATTGAAGCTCCTTGAAGCCATTGTACCTGCTTGAAGTCTTGAACAAGTAAAGCCTTGAAGGCATAATTGTGCAGCCCAATCGCATATGACCAAAATCGTCTATTATGCTATTTTGATGACGGCATCGATCGGATTGGAAGATAAGTCTTGCTTGCCATTTCTAAAAGTATTGAATAATTCCGTTATTGTTATTATATGAATTTTTATATGATCATGCAGCATCAAAACTCATAGTAGAATCATAAATTACTCTTTAATTTTATTTTGCAAGCCTTATTCATTCCTATAGCAATTAAGCTCGTTTTTCTAAATAGGGTTGAAATGCCTAATAAACTGATAGTTCTACTCAGTGAAGAGCTACATGATATATCAATCAATGTATCAATGTAACGAGAATAAATTCAGATAATTATTATATTTTAAAATATTCAAGTCATACTGAAACAGTGATGGTATTTACAGTACACATCAACATCACATAGGAAATACTCGTCAATGAATAAAAATACTACATGAAGTAAACGACAGCCAACGTCTCCCCATTATTGAAGCCCTCCTAATTTGGAACTTAACACCAATCATGAAAGGACAAAGGACTGGAATACACCACGTACTAACCCTATCTTTCAACAATTTTTTCATCCGCTTGGGTGCCAAGGTGAAACAAATTTGTACCGCAGCTAAAAATGCTTATAACTTCATCAATATAGGAGTTTTTTTTTTTCAGAGTCGCAAAGTCATTTTATTCAACAATTATTTTACTTATTCAGTTAAAAAAAATAATGGCTAAGAGTAGTTTTAGTACCGATAACATTTGAATATCAGAAAAATATCTCAGGACAGTACAAGGTGAATGCTCCGGCAGCTTATCTACAGCAGTTGCCATACTCTCACAGTAACTGCAGAAGCTGCAGATAACTACACAGTGGCACTGCACTGATAACTGCAGCAGAGAACAGAATAGGCCAGACTTCAGTTGAGCCTACTCTCCTTCCTGATATAATTATGCTAATCAATTACACACTGACCCAGAACTTCAATAATTATGCTTCATCTATGACGGTGGGTTGCTTCTATAGCAGCCACACTGAAGCTGTCAATGATTCTGCTCTTACTCCCAACTGCATATTCTAAATCTAGATCATAATCTTTTACTTCAACTCTCTGAAATTATTATCGCCTCTATTTTATATTTCCAGCCTTATTGCTGTCTTTTAGTAATAATTTCAAACATTCTTTTCCGTAAAGTAATCTACGAATGACTATAGCTTGCTAGTGGGTGACTATCAGTGCATAGCTGCTGCTGTGATGCTGCCTTACGTAGGTCCAAAAGCACGCGATCACGAAGATATAACTAGAACGCCTCGTGGCGTTAAAACATCACCCGCGGTGGGGACAAATTAAACAACGTCATTTTTTATGGCCAGGTAATCCTAGTTTTTCATATGGATGCTGTGTCCAACAAGGTTAGGGCAGAGACCCCCTCCCCCTAATTCAGATCTCTTTAACAATATAGGAAAACTAGAACTCATCGTGGCGTACGACCATCACCCACGGTGGGGGCAAATTCAACGAAGTCACTTTTGATGGTCAGCTAACCCTAGTTTCTCATATGGATGCTTTGTTTAACAAGGTTAGGGCAGGGTGCCCCCCCCCCCCTTGAGATCTCTTAATAATAACATAGGAACAAATAGGACGCCTCGCGACGTAAGACCATCTGCCACGGTGGAGGCAACTTATGTCCAGCTAGGTTTAGTTTTTGGTATGGGTCATATGTAGGTCAACCCCAAACTCCTACAAAAAATTATGAAGGCTGCTCAATTCCTTCGACCCCTTACTAGATGGACAGACAAATACATATATTCTCTTTTAAACAAGCTTTTTTTGAAGACTGGTGTACAAATATATACAAATAAATATACAGGTTTTGTTGAAGGCGACTGAAAGCTCGTTACCAATAATGCTTTTATTTACTTTCTCTAGCTGTCGGAAACATTTGATACAACTGTCATTATGAAGTCTATAAAGTAATTCGCCAAGG
>LQNS02278101.1:9411106-9422651 GCA_001587735.2 Parhyale hawaiensis | reverse complement strand
TATTTTCTCGATCGCGCAATAGATCGATCGATTTTTGCGCGATCGATCGATCATTGCGCGTTTGAACGATCCACCAAACGCGCAGCACGATCGATCGATCGCGCAAATCCACCAAACGCGCCCAACATATATATATATATATATTATTTTTGTACGAACAGTAGGTTGTGAAGTAGAAATGTACATTCAATTCATAACCTAGCGTGTAAGACTCATTGCTTATTGTTTTAGACTAGTGTGCAGAACATGTACTGTAATAGAACTACTGTATGAATACCTTCCTACGGGGAAAAATAAATGTGTTTTCTTTCTTTCTTTCTATGCTTTGTGCGCCTGAAAGCATTGAGTCGTCAAGTTCAGGCGGGTGCTACGGTAAAATCCAAACAGTTTAGTCCTGTGCTCTCTTTTGCCTACGCACTCGGTGTGTTCGCCGCACCTGCTGCCACTGATATCGACGCTAAATGGAGCTTCTGCAATGCATTACCACACGTGTATATCTTTAAGGTTCAAACTATTGAGAGCTATGAAGACAGTTTAATTTCTGTCTATACATATACACCTCCTTATGTTACCTCTGACACACCCATTTTTTTATGATACTGCAGCCTCTTCTAGACTTCTTCTTCAACCGATGGCATTACACTGACACCCCTACACCATTTTTGCAACATGTGTTACACGTTAGCGATCTTGGTGATTAAATATGGATGATGGGCATTAGGAAAAAGAAATATGTTCTTAACAGAAACAACAAATTATTCATGGAAAGATTTTTCAATCTCCATACCACAATTGCATAATGGTCTTAATTAGAGTTTCCCTATAGGCCCTGACACTGCCAAAATCCCACTTTTGCTTCCAGTACTGTAGAAGCTCCAGGTACTGAAACAGCCGCATATCCACTGCTGTACCTACTCTACAGTGGGAAGGTGCAGATTTGTAGCGCCACGGAGAACCTCATTCCGCCTAACAGCGCAGTGACAGTTGCAACTAGAGCACTCTGAGAGCGCATATAATACCTCCGCCAAGCAAAGCAACAATAACAAAAATTTCAAATGGGTCCTGAAACTTTGATTTGCTGTATAGTACCAAAATCTGGTTACTGGAGCCTTGTGACAGTAGTGACAGCTAACATCGTCCGAGCTTTTGAGTTATAAATGTATTGTCGGCTAATAACATCTAACGTTTCTAATAAAGAAAATTGTATCCATAGGTGATAGTTTAGCAATTTAATTCTCTGATGATGTAAAATATTCCCGAAACGTTAGATTTTATTAGTCGACATTATATTTACTTCCGCCAAGGAGGTTAAGTTTTCGTCGGATTTGCCTGTCTGTTATTCTGTCTGTCATCAAGATAACTCAAAAAGTTATTTACGGAGTTTAGCGAGATTTACAGGGATAGTTAGGTATGTTGAGAGGAACAGATGATTTAACTTTTGGTGAAGATCCGTCCATCCATTTGTTTGCTTGTTTCTTTGTCTACCTTTTTTTCAATACAATAGCTCAAAAAAAGTTATAAGCGGATTTTTATAAAATTTAGAAGAGTTGTTGGGTATATTACGAAAAGTAAACGACCAAATTTTTGCCACGATTTTTTTTTTTTTTTTTTTTTGTTCGTTAGTTTGTCACTGTTTTTAATTTNAAATTTAGAAGAGTTGTTGGGTATATTACGAAAAGTAAACGACCAAATTTTTGCCACGATTTTTTTTTTTTTTTTTTTTTTGTTCGTTAGTTTGTCACTGTTTTTAATTTTATGCTTGTTAGCACAGTAACAAAAAATCATGAATGGATCTTTATGAAATTTATAGTAGTTAGTAATGTTAAAAGACATTAATAATTAAATTTTGGTGATGATAGTTTGGTCCGTTTGTGTCAGTTTTTCAGGATGTTTGTTAGCAGCATAACTTGGAAATTTCTTAACCAATCTTCAGAATAAAATAACTGAGGCTGTAAACACTATTAAGGAGCACAGATGATTAGATTTTGGTGTTGAAACAGAAGAAAAGTTTGATCTCAGAACCAATTTAAATTTTTCGTAACCGTTGCCTTGCTTGTCGGGGGGTATGCGCTCTCATGCAGAATGCGCTCGTTATTGTTTGTTTTAATCTAACTTTTTTGAGTTATGCTCTGGCAAACATTGTCTCAAACATTGTCAAATACACAAGCCGATCATTACCGAAATTTGATCATTTGCGTCATTCAACATTTTCAACAATTACTGCAAATTTCCTAAATTTCATATTGTAACTTTTCAAATTAGGTTGCTAACGAACATTTTGACAAACAATAGTCTAACGAACAAATAGACAAACCGATCATCATCAAAATTTGCCTATTAATATCTTTTAACAGTTCGTATATTTCATCTAAATTTCATAACTTTTTATGCCATTTTGCTAACAAACAAAAAATCAAACATGGAGACAAGCAAACGAACCACCAGATGATCACAAGAATTTTGTTATTTACTCTTCTTAGCATTTAGAAACAAATGGATTTCAAAGGATATAAATACGCTCCTCCGTAAAAAAACACAAACTTTTTCAATTGTATCGCTCCAAGAAAATACTAGAACCATCTTATACAATTTTCAGAAATGTTTTAAACTCAGTAGTTAGAGCTATAAAACGAGTTGTTATCAACATAATGAATTCACAAATGTTACAAATGATTCAGCAAAAGCATGGCAGGTGCTAAATGACCGTCTTTGCAGTAAAACTAAACAGACACTTGCTGAGATGCTTGTGGGTGGTAGGATGCTTTAGGGTGTCCATCTCAAAAACCACTTCAATGAATATTTTACTTTTATTGCTAGAAATATTACTCAACAATTACCAAACAACCATGTGCAATCTGTAGCTCTAGGACCAACAGAAAAAACAGAGTGCAATTTTCTTTTAATTACTGCAGATGAAATACAAAAGACTGTTAATGATATGCGTCTTAAACGATACCATAAGAATGAAATTCAGCCACAGCATCTACTTTTAATAATGCCTTTTATTATGGACTATATGTGTTCGATTTTTGATAAATGCGTCACTGAATGAATTTATCCGGATATTTTTAAGTTAGCCAGAATTATCCCATTGCATAAATCAGGTAGCATCGACGTTGTCTCTAATTTTAGGCTCATTGCGACTCTATAAGTCTTTAATAAAATTTTAGAGAAGGCTGTACATAATCGCTAGACACAGTATTTTGAAAGTAACAACCTGTTGAATAATGCGCAATATGGTATTAGAAGAGGAAGAAATACTACTTGGCTAAGTTAATCACTTCATGATTGACTACCGGCGCTACATCACTTCATGGGTGCTGGCGGCTCCAACTCCCTCTTCAGCTCTGCTGTGTGCGTATATTCCAAATTATGTTCATTAATAACTCCGTTAGTTAGTTCTTGGGCACGCTATTACAAGTTTGAATAATCACCAACTTTAGAAGCCTCTGATCTGCAACATGAAATTTCACTAACTATTGTAAAATCATTCCTCATTCCTGAAAAACCCAAAGGATGTCGTAAACAATTGATTTACGATATTACTCTTGAATCAGAATAAAAAGAAACACAAAGGTAGCAATTAAAAACATCTATATAGAACATTCAGACCAGACTGGTATCGAAAATACATTCATTATCAATGAATGCGTCTGAAAATAAAGAAAAATATTTTAAAGTATTTGTCTATCGTTGAAAAAATTCTTAGTTGGCAACAATACAAAAAGAGCGGTATAAGGACGTAAGCTTTAAGCAAACCTAACTGATAAGAATATTTAATGTAGAAATATGGTAGAAAAAGAAAAAATAACGAGAGGAAGTGCAAATCATTGCGTGTACAAAGGTACGGCCGTCTGGTGAGAGTTATGAGCTTATCTGTTTTTCAATATATGCAAGGATTCTAAAATTCTAATATCTAAAGTATTAGCTGAAAATATTATTTCCAAATGTGTGAGAGAGTAAATATGGCCGGTCTGTTTGCAGTGCTGTCTGGGAGGGAAACGAGGTAAAACTGTTAAAGGAACATTAGTTCTCAAGGAACGTCAATGTGCTGATAAAATCTGATTTTAGACTGCATCTGAGTACTTCCAAAGTAAGAACTCTGGCAAGTTCCACATGAACGACGCTCCTTTCAGTTTTCGCTATTAATCTCGCTCAAAGATGGGGCCCACTGTCAAGGAACAAAACTCTACCTATTACTTAGCATGCTTTTATTTTTACTTATGAGTACTTTTCAAGAAAATTTGCATCTCTAGGACTGAGGAGAAAAAAGCGAAGAATTTCATGGAAAGCGCTCTAGTGGACTGCCTTGCATCAAAACTGCACATCATAACATAACAAGTCAGTTGGCCGAAGCAGGTTTAATAAGAGGAGGTATCAACTTCTGCTGAGTCTGGCTGAAGCTGAACGTCCCGGTGAATCTGAAGCCTGGTTGACTCGCTGATTGGCTGTACGAATGGCTGAGAACCTGCGGTTTAGATAGCTAGGAGGTAGCAGCTGTCGAAAAAAAATATTCTGACCAGTACGGCGAGATGTGGCTGTGCTCCCTCCTTCTATGAAGCATCCCAGACTCTGAGTTGGCCTCACGACGCTGCAAGGTTTGGTGACTGGTAAGCGATCGCTCCCTGGCCACAAACAAGTTGTTCTAGCACCAAGCAGCACCAAACCTCGAGCATTCCTTGCCTAAGGTATGTATGTGACATGAATTTAAAAATTTTCATTCCGTATCTTAACCGCTTAGAGCTCAATAACGTCTGCTATTCTGGTTTACTATTTCTGTCTACAGAGACAAGCAGTGACAACAATATTTATATACCAGATCAGTTGGTAAAAATGTATTGCAATTACTACTTCTTTGTGATGGCTACTAAACTGTGCATTATAGTTATGTAGAGTTACTTTCCAAATTTGTTGCTTAAATATTTTAGCAATTGTGTTACAAGATCATCCCATATGCTTGTACAGAGAAAACTCTGCTAATTACTTCCGCCAAATATCTTTTTGTTTGTCTATCTGTTTATTTATCAGTCTGTCTATTTGTGAGTAACTGAATACCCCGGATAAAACATCAACGTTCCGATACATTGTTTCCAATTTACTAAATCTGCATACTGGTCGTCCTCAGTATATAGTGCAAGCTCCTTCTTATATCCCACAAGAGAAGGCTGACCACTAAGGTCAAAGTAGTGGACAAATTTCTACGTGGGCCTGACCACGCGATGTAATAAACAGGTTTTGGTATTACAGGTCCGTTACTATATACTGTATGTTGTTTAGGACAATATACCTATAACTCTTTTGCATTCACCAATGATTGGTAAAGCTCTACTAAGGTACATAGCTACTTTTAAAACATACTGTAAATAACTAATTCAGAACAACGAATTTCAGTGAAATAGCAGGAAGTAAGTGTTAATAAAACCCTTTGGCTGATGCAGTAAACTGGATTGGTTTTGCAACAGTTAGTAAAACAAACAGTCTCGTATTTAGAACAGAAGCTTCTAAATTTGGTAGTGTACTCAGACCTGAAATAAAAAAAAGACACTTATGGAGTTGTTCACAAAAAATATTCGGTATAAGCGCCAGTATTACTTTTCGCTAAGCGAGAAAATCAGTGCAGAGCTGCCTTGTCCTGGAGCGGTAGCAGAGTCCCAGCCTCATCAGAGCACCAATCAGAGGTGTAGTATTGAAAGATATGAAGAGATGTAACATAGTTAACCGTGAAGTGAAATAACATTGACACTAAGGAAGTGGTGTGCCATACGCAACCATGAAGTGATGTAACATAGGCAGCATTTAAGTGATGTTAACATAAGCGACCATAAAGTGATATAATATAAGCAGCCCTGATCCAGGGTAACATAGTTAAGAATGAAGCGATGTAGCATAGCTAACCATGAAGTGACTTAAGATACACTGCTGGGAAGTGGTAGAACGTAAGCAACCTTGAAGTAATCTAACAGAAGCAACCATGCATGAAATGGCGTTAAATAGGTAATTATATATGAACTGTGACAGAGGCAGGCATAGAATGATGTAACATAAACAGCCATGAAGTGGTGTAATGTAGGCAACCATTCAGTCCTGTAACATAAGGAACCATGAGGTGGTGTAACATAAGCAACCATAAAGTACTATGATATAGGCAGCCATGAAGTGGTGTAGCATGTGAAATAACATTGACAGCAACGAGGTGCAGCTTGAGATTGTTCCAGTACTGAAGTGGTGATTCGGCACCAAAATGTCGTCTTTTAATATAATTTCACGGCTGTCTTGGTTCTTTACCTCGTGGTTAACCATGCATTTTTAGTTCAATCAGGTTGGTTCAAAAGTAATGTCCGATTTCCAGCACAAATTTTTCAGACCGAATTTGTTAATTTTTTAACCTCTTCTTGTAGATATAAAGTAATTATGTGTTTAATTTGTATCATTTTCATTGAGATTATCTAACGTTTGCCCATGATTTTCAAACACTTTACCCCATATTTGTCTGACCTAAGGGTCATGTGAGAGAAAGATTACTCGACGAATTTCATGAAGGTGTTGATGCAAGTGCGGCCGCAAAATCTATTCAGAACACTTATGAGGTTGCTGTAGTGAATGAAAGAAGTGGCAGGAGGTGATTATCTCGTTTCCGAAGTTGTGAGTGATTTAACATTCCAAAGAAAAGTCAATAAAGTCAAAATTTGCGGATGATGCTAAACTATGTCATCCTGCCACGAAAAGAGCCGAGCTCCAACAAGACCTTGACCACCTCATAGAATGGAGCAGAACGTGGCAGATGAGCTTTAATGTCGACAAATGCTCAGTAATGCACATAGGGCTGATNGGATCATCAGCTCAGAAACATGGCGATGGCTTGAGACCAGCGTCTCCGAACATAGCACAAGGTCATAACTGGAAGAGGCTACAGCTAGTTCAGCCAAATTACGATATAATCCCCGAACATTAGTGCACAAGATCCGGCAGGAGCGAGACCCAAAACCACGAGGACCGGGAATAAGTTGACTTTAATGCATATACGGTACATCAAAGCTTTCAAGAATTATCTGCTGATGAATTATCGGAAATGGCTAGAGACTCGAGAACACTCAGAGATTACGTAGCTCTTATATTGTTTTAGGCATCTCTACTGGCGATCTATTGGAAAGAAAAGGAAGGAACACGTAACACGTAATATGTCGATAGAAACGCGGGACTTCCGTACTAAGGTGAACCAACACACAAGGTAACAGCAAGTCTGGATGGAGGAGGAAGAACAGATTAGAATACAGCCATCAAAGTATTAAATTCAAGAAGGAGGCAAAGTGGACTCGAAAGAAAGACGTCCCGAAGGCCTAGCTTGGCACTAAGCTCGCTACTAGGCACATAAGAGGTACAATTGACATCACAAAGAAGACTTTTGAAGTGGATGAGGGCATTTATTGTAGTTGTAGTCACTTTAGACCTATTCTGCACTCTGATGTTATTTAAGACAGAAAATTTTCTCTTAGCATCAGCCGATGAATGTGATTGCGAGAGGAGCTATAACATGAAGTTTGAAAGAATAGGGTATTGAGCTTCGCATGCACATTTTACCTTGGAAACTTCACACCAAAATTCTTCTGGCGGGTTAGTATACATTATGGGAACATTCGGTTGGACACCAAGTTCTCTCCATTCTCTATTAAGAGCTTCTAACTGATGTTTTATGATATATATTCACTACAATATCACATCAATCGAACGCTGCATTGTCAACGAGTTAACTGTAGTGTGTGAACCGTGCACTGGCAGCACTGCTTGGCAGGGTTGTTTTGAACCAGTTTATACGAATTCACAACGGGAATCAAATTGATTGGCATTCAGCGCCAGTCAGAAAGAAGCTATGATGGTAGCACAGATTGGTTGCATAGTTTGAACTAGGTACTCGATACGATCATCTACAACAAAATAATTTCAAAAATTGTTATATATGACTGCCTTATGCAGTCAACTGGATTGGTTTTGTAACAGTTAGTAAAACAAACAGTTTCGTATTTAGAACAGAAGCTTCTAAATTTGGCAGTATACTCAGACCTGATATAAAAAAATCGTTTATGGAGTTGTTCACAAACAATATTCGGTATAAGTGCCAGCATTACTTTTCGCTAAGCGAGAAAATCAGTGCAGAACTGCATTGTCCTGGAGCGGTAGCAGAGTCCCAGCCTCATCAGAGCACCTATCAGAAGTGTATAGTATTGCAAGATATGAAGAGATGTAACATAGTTAACCGTGAAGTGAAGTAACATTGGCACTCAGGAGGTGGTGTACCATACGCAACCATGAAGTGATGTAACATAGGCAGCATTGAAATGATGTTAACATAAGCGACCATAAAGTGATATAATATAAGTAGCCCTGATCCAGGGTAACATAGTTAACAATGAAGCGATGTAGCATAGCTAGCCATGAAGTGACTTAAGATATACAGCTGGGAAGTGGTAGAACGTAAGCAACCTTGAAGTAATCTAAAAGAAGCAACCATGCATGAAATGGGGTTACATGGGCAACTATATATGAACTGTGACAGAAGCAGGCATAGAATGATGTAACATAAACAGACATGAAGAGGTGTAATGTAGGCAACCATTCAGTACTGTAACATAAGGAACCATGAGGTGGTGTAATATAAGCAACCATGAAGTACTGTGATATAGGCAGCCATGAAGTGGTGTAGCATTGACAACCATATGAAATAACATTGACAGCAATGAGGTGCAGCTTGAGATTGTTCCAGTACTGAAGTGGTGTCGGCACCAAAATGTCGTCTTTTAACATAATTTCACGGCTGTCTCGGTTCTTTATCTCGTGGTTAACCATGCATTTTTAGTTCAATCAGGTTGGTTCAAAAGTAGTATCCGATTTCCAGTACAAATTTTTCAGACCGAATTTATTTATTTTTTAACCTCATCTTGTAAATATAAAGTAATTATGTGTTTAATTTGTATCATTTTCATTGAGATTATCTAACGTTTGCCCATGATTTTCAAACACTTTACCCCATATTTGTCTCACCTAAGGGTCACGTGAGAGGAAGATTACTCGACGAATTTCATGAAGGTGTTGATGCAAGTGCGGCTGCAAAATCTATTCAGAACACTTATGAGGTTGCTGTAGTGAATGAAAGAAGTGGCAGGAGGTGATTTTCTCGTTTCCGAAGTGGTGAGTGATTTAACTTTCAAAAGAAAAGTCAATAAAGTCAAAATAAAAAACATGATTCCGCATTATTGAAAATTTTTGTTCCAGAGAACCCTATCATTACCACTAAGGAATTTGCAGAACACCTAAATGTTGCCCATCTCATCAGGTACGTTAATTAAAATAGTTTTTTGTTTTATATTGTTTTCAATCGAACAATACTTTCACACTAACCTGATAGTCCCACTTTGTAGTATGTCTGTGATTGTAATGCAATTCTTATGTATTAAACTGGGTTTACTTAACTCTTGCGCTTTTGGAATGCGCTTCACTTCAAGTACTACAAATAACTATTTCTTGGGTTGTTACTTCCATTCCATCGATTGAAAATCTCAATTGTTCGGAATAATAAATGAGATTGCATGTACTTTGTATGCTTACATTTGCTCTGTATGCTCAGTCGTACGTCGGCTGTAGTACAAATTTGGGGATGACTCAGCAGTTCATTTATTGGTTTCTTTGTCTCTATTACTGTCTATTAGCAGCGGAACTCGAAAACTATATAGTGGATTTTACAAAAAACATAAAGGAAGAGTTGGAAACGTTACGAGGAGCAGATCGTTTCATTCTGACTCTCAGAAAGATATCCTGGATTGTGGGCAATAGAGAAACCTTCGTTAGCATTGCTCTACTAAGCCGCCAAGGAGGTTATGTTTTTGTCGGCGTTTATCTGTTATGCTGCTTGTCTGTCTATCACCAAGATAATTCAGAAAGTTATGAACGGATCACCGTGAAATTTACAGGGATTGCTAGGAACAGATTTATTAACTTTGATGAAGACTTCTTCGACCATTGACTTGTTCGTCTACCTTCTTTATTGACAACATTACTCTAAGAGTTGTAAACAAAATTTATGAAATTTGCAAGATATGCTAGGAATGTAACGAAGAGCATATAACCAAATTTTAGTGACGATTTGTAAGTCCATTTATTTTTGTGTTTGTCAGTTACATAAGCCAAAAAGTTATGAACAGATCTTCGAGAAATTTGTAGGAAGTGTCATGCTTGTGACGAGAGACAAATGAGCAAATTTTGGTGATGAACTGTTTGTTTGACTATAGTTTGTCCTAATGTTTGTCAGAACATAACTGAAATAATAATGGATGGATCTTAAAGAAGATTACTAGAACTACTTGAAATATTAAAAGGCTGAGAGGCACAAATGACCAAATTTTGGTGATTATAAAAAATCCTGAATTCAGAATCAATTTCAATGTTTCATTAACACTGCATTGCTTAGCGGAGGTATGCGCTCTCAGAGCGCTTCACTAGTTTACTGTAATTTACTCTTCGGCTAACTACTCGGTGGCTGCTCTACATAATTTTGGTCTTAACTCGTGAAGCCGAACCTTCGCTAGTTCGATGATTTCCCTAGTTTTTCACTAGTCTCCTGCAAGGAATCACCTACATTTAAACTCATGGTGCTTTTCATGTAGCGTTTACTCTCCTCGCACATCAGCAGTATAGTCACGTTCCTTTAAATAAAACTATTATTGCAGGAATGTTCATCGGGTTGCATTCTCTAATGCTCACCTCCATTTAAAAAATTAGTTTGTTTATGTACATTACAAATTTAGACTTAGTATTATTTCCCCGGTTACTATCAATGATACTGGATATACGCCTCCGTCTTCCCCATACCCCACGTTTGTACACCTTTGTGCAGTAGAAGCGCAGCACCGCTGCTGCTGCTGCACGGACTGATGAATGGAGGGGATGCAGCAACCAGTCCTTGAAATATAGCTGCAAGCGAAGAACCTGTTCCCTGTAGTCTCCTAAGACAGTTTTGCTACAAGTGCAAGTTTTTCTTTCTCTGTCCCAACGAGTGGCTACGTGCGCCGCAACAGTTTGGCTTTGATCGAGGTCGACAGTGTCGCTAAGTGAACTGTATTCTACAAGGACAACGATTCGTCACGGTAAATAATAGGAGGGGGGAACCGACTCGTTTTCATTCATGTTCATTAGATTTATGAAATAAGCTGCATTGGAATGAATAATTATTGAAAAGTTTCACTCGGAGGAAAGCGTTACGATAAATTTATGCATATCATCCCTGGTTGTGCCAAGAATCATTCAGAAACGGCACGTGTTTTGATACCACATGTCCTGAAATACATCTGAAAGGAACCATTCGAGCGGCTCCCATTGCCCATCATAGGCACATAAAAGTGACCGCAAAGATAGGAAGTGTGGTGGTGTTGCATTATACGCAAGAGATCACCTTGGTTCACATACAAAGCAAAAATTCTCTAATGGAATGTGTGATTGTGTTATTGTTAATATTGAAAAACTTTGATTGATGTGCGTGGTGTGCTATCGACCGCCA
>LQNS02278101.1:9330247-9345079 GCA_001587735.2 Parhyale hawaiensis | reverse complement strand
GCAACACCGACACTCGAGCATTCCTTGTCCAAGGTAAGTTTGCACCAAGCAGCACCGACACTCGAGCATTCCTTGCCCAAGGTAAGTTTGCACCAAGCAGCACCGACACTCGAGCGTTCCTTGCCCAAGGTAAGTTTGCACCAAGCAGCACCGACACTCGAGCATTCCTTGCCCAAGGTAAGTGACTTAACTTCAAATTTCAAAAAAGTGCCTTAACCGCTCACAGCTCATTCACACCTCATATTCAGGTTTACTGTTTCTACGCAGATATGGACCGGTAGCGATACTACAGACCAAATCAGTGGCAAAAATTAATTTACAGTTACCATTTCTTAGTGTAGCTCGTAATTTGTGCAATGTAGTTATTTACAGTAAGTTTCCAAAAGCTAAACCCTCAATATTGCTATATGTGAAAAAAATGTTTGCAATTATTATATGATAAGATCTTCTTATTTGCCTGTACAGAGAAAACTTTGTTATTTACGAAGAAAACTTGAAGCAAAACAGCAATGAAACTTCCAACAAATAAAATAATTCTTGAATATCTTATTGCTCACCAAGCAGCTACTCAAAACAATCGGATTTGATCTAGAATAGAAAAACCGTTCTCTCTGTGAACAAAAATTGCTGTATGTAAAGGGGTTTCTATTACCCTATGTTTATGTAAGGTAGAGTGTAAGGCTTCCCACTGTGCTGTATAGCCTAGGTAACGTGTAGCGTATGTACCCTTGAATCACGAGTGCATGTTTTTAGAACTTGGAAGTAAAAGATTTTACATCTACTAATTAAATTTCAAAACATAAGAGGAGCCTATACCGAGAGTCACCTGCATGCGGGCAGCAAGGTCAAGACGTGCGTCGGCTCTAGTTCAAATTTGAGGATAATCTGGCAGTCCGTTTATCAGTTTGCCTATCTGTATTACCATCTAATATTATTTAATCTCTTCAGTATTGGTGCCCTTGGGCAATGTGTTCAGGGGATCGAACTGAACCCTAAAGTGTAATTAGAACGCCTCGTGGCGTAAGACCATCACTCGCAGTGGGAGACAAATTTCAACGCCGTCATTTTTGATGGCTAGCTTGCTTTAGAATTTTGGCATTTTTCACATTTAGGTCAACCCACCAGACTCCCTGCAA
This sequence comes from Parhyale hawaiensis, assembly GCA_001587735.2. NCBI lineage: Eukaryota > Metazoa > Arthropoda > Malacostraca > Amphipoda > Hyalidae > Parhyale > Parhyale hawaiensis. The sequence goes on along the minus strand of LQNS02278101.1, from coordinate 9,343,943 downwards.
AAAAAAAAAATGAACATTGCTCAACTCCTTCTGTCTCTTTTTGGGTGGACAGACAAGCAAATATATCTAATTAAATATTCAACGAAAACATTACCACTTCTCCCACTGCGTTTGCGGGTGATAATTGAAAATAATAAAGTGTCCATACGACAGTCGGTAGCCATTCAGTGGAGTCCCACAGGGTTTTGTGCTTGGTCCAAACCTTTTCTTTTTTATAATAAATGGCATGAAGTACCAACGTAAGTTTGCCGTTCTCACCTCGTTTGCGGATGACGCACTATTAGCAGCGGTCCAGTCAGTGGCAGACGCGTACGGACTCTACAGTTAGGTCTAAGTAACATTTTTCGTTGATCATCAGATAACATCGTGACGTTCAACGTAACAAAATTTGAACTGTTAAAATACGAGGCAAACACCTCCCCCTCCTTGAATCGGCATCCTACGCAACGAGTCATGGGAGCGAAATAGAAAAAAAGTTTTAAGACACTTTGGGGTCGCAATGCAGGATAATACCACTTTTGAGTATCACGTGGTTAGAGGTGTTACGATAGGCAAGACATGGAGCGGATGGGTGCTTCGAATATTCTCTCACAGAGAGGCAGACACAATGTTCACCTTATGAAAACAAATAGTATAGCAGAGTATAGAATACTATTCATCTCTTTTCATATCGAGCAAACGGAAAGGGCTAGAGCGCCTCGAGGCAGTTAAGGGATTATTCACTGCTAAAATTCAAGGCATGCAAGACTTAGCGTACAGGAAAGACTTTCCTATCTTCAAATGTACTCAATTCAATGGAGATTCGAGTGCTTCACAACTTGGACATTTATATTTTGAAAATGCTCTCAAAGTCAATGGGTGGATCCTTTCCAGATAATCAGAGTGCATTGATGGGACTTGTGAAGTACGAATTCCAATCAGATACGATGGCGATGCAAATATAGCCACAATGGATTCAAACAACTTCACTGTGCAAAGTGTTCAACAAAAATACCACGTCACATTCGAAACGCCTGCGGTATTGAAGTTCAAAAACTTGCTGGAAGTATAATTACTGAGAATACCGGCAAACAAGCTGCAAGCGGCTACGTAAAATCGGTGGATACACAACTATCCTAGTCCTACCGTAAGTCACTGACTGCAGCTTCACCTCTACTCAAGATAGGCAGTGCGAATAACACCACCTGGATCTCTTCGAAAAAACCGTCGAAAAAATCTATTAGCAACATAAATCGAAAAGCTTTGCAGGGATCTTGATAAAATTTAAAGGAGTATTAGAAATGTTAGGAAATACAGATCCTTCAATTTTGTGGAGATGATAAAGAAACTTTCGATGCTGGACTATTTCGAAATTTCCCTTATTGTGCGCTATTTTACAGAGGTCTTCCTTAAACTCCACTTTAAGTGTTCCATGCCATAGCTTCATGGTCCTGAACAAGTATTTCTAATTAAGATGAATAATTTAATGTTGTGTCCAACTTGCAGACTCCTGTAATATTGCAGAAATACCTACTGCTAGCTGAAAACTTTTACTCATAAACGCCTGTGTCAATTAAATGACGCCAATATATTCTACCATAACTAATGGTAAACTGATGATAAAAGGGAGTTAACATACAGTTTATATAGATCCGTAATTTATTTAGTTTTCTGTTCTTCTATTTTTATTATTTGGGACCTCTGGGAGAACAACTATTCGTAATATATATATATATATAGGCCTAAATAAAGTCATCAATATTTGCAGAATGATTCGTTTCTTACCATGCAGTGTGCCCTCTCCCACTATCGGAAAATCACAATATTTACCCGATATTTACTAGTCTCCATAGTGAGCGGCATCGGATAGTATCGTATATTCGCTAGTAAATTTTTGATTGGTAAACTTGAGAAGTTGCCAATTTTTCAGAACTCATTCAAAAGCGCCCCTTCGACAATTGGATGTTTGAAACACAGAAATATAACGCAGTTAAAAACTTTGATAACCTTTAAATGCAATAGAATAAATCTTATCAAGATACCTCTTTAATTAATAATAATGTATCTGCAATAATTTTTTTTAATTTTACTGTAGTTCTCTCTTCGGCCAGCTACCTCGGGGTTGCTGTGCATAATTTTGGTCTAACTCGTGACACCGGCCTTCTTTCGTTCATTGATTTCCTTTTTTTTACCAGTCTTCTTCAAATAATCACCTTCCCGTAAGTGCATTACTCTTTCTGTGTAACATTTACTTTCTTCGGACATGCGCAGTATAGTCAGCTTCCAATAAAACCATCATCGTTGAAATATCCATTCACTTGCCTCCTGTAGTACTCCCTCACCTGCGAACATCTAGCTCGTTTATGTTCATTACTTAGAGAATGCCGTTGATTTACTGGCTGTCTATACATAGTCGTCCTTCCCGTATTCCCCCCTATACACATACCACGTACACAAAGCATATGTCAGACATGTAAAAACGCCGCTGCTTCAGCATGGACCAATGAGTTACGTAGAAAAACAGAGTCCTTGCGAAGAACCTGTCCCTGTAATCTCACAACCAACGAACGATGAAGTCAGCGCGTCTAGACAGACGCAGGTGCAAGAGTTTTTCTTCTGCATCGCAACAAGCAGATACGTGCGCTGTACAAGCGTGGCCTCGAGACCCGCAGTACGGTTCAATACAGTACAATTTGCTAGGACAACCATTCGTGGCCACAGATAGCTACACTCACAAAAGCAAGGCAAGTAATTCGATTCAATAATATTATTGTCCAATAAATTTATGAAATAGGCTGTAAAGATAACAATAATTGAAAATCTTTATTCAGTGGTAAGCTACATGCTATATCTATTTATCCAATCTCTTCCACAATCATTTGGAAAGATCACCAATTCGACAGCTGCACAGGCTTGACTTTAAGAAGCAGCACTGCACACATTCGACGGCTAATGATCTGTGAGGTAAGTTACATAAGGGCTCCTTTGGTTGGACGCTGAAATAAAAGCCATCGAGGCTTGACTTGTTTGAAACTTCAGCCAAAAGCTTTGGATTTTGTCACTGTAGCACGTGTTGGAAGCAACGCAATTGCGTTGAGCCTGCTCAAACCTCGATTTCACGGAGCAAAAATGCGTTCTGCAAGTTTCGAGGACAACCACCCCACGGACAATACCTGAACCCCAATTCAATGGAGCAATATCAGCGCACCTGCCTGAAGTGTCGAACAAGTTAAGCCTCGCAGACTTAATTTTGCCGCCTGATCGAAAATGTCCAAAAATTTGCGTTCATATGCAAGATTATTTTGTTGTCCATATGGCATGACACTGGAGATTACGACAAATGATTTCGTAGCGTATTGACAGTAGAGTTGCCCATGCTTGCTGCAAATGCTTTCACAAACAATATATAACTATATATATATTTTTATATCGTAATATAATGCAACGCTTCGTGTATTTATTCATTTTGTGTCAGCTTCTTAACAAAATAAGCGAAAAATAGACCACCAGGAGGCAGATTTCGTAATCAAGTTGTTTTCAGATAGATCGATAACCAGATTGCAGGAGATGGCAAAAGTGAGATCACTCGCATTTTATCTAAATGCATATCCTGCTTGAAACACTTCCTTATATCGAAACAATGAAAATATTTGGAGCTTCTCTTATCGCATCCATGAAATCAGATTTTTATCACTTTCTCATATACATCGGGACACAATTATGTTGCTCCTAGTTCACGACGTGTAAATTCAGAAGCTGATCAACATAGCACAGACGAAGTGATGATTTTTCAGGGGAAGTAGACACGATTATTTCTTTTAGCTTACTGTCTTCCTTTGACGGAGAGTTTTTGCTCCAAAAGAAAACGTTAGATGCACTGAAGTCTCATCAGTCAGTATCTAGGGCACGGGACGGGCAATTAATTTCATTCAGTCATACTTGCTGCTGTAAAATTTTCATACACGTCTTCTAAAGTGTGGAAGATTGTGCTGCTACAGACAACTTATCTCAATTTTAGATGGCGTTTGTAGTAAATTCTCAAGAAAGATATTTATAACGGAAGTGTGTTAAATGGAGACTGATCTTAAAAAAATCCTTGTTGTCTTTTTTCACTGCAGGGATACGGTACTGTAGTATACATACATAACGTATTTTATTGTATTTTTACAAATTTTGGTGCTAGTAAATTATGTGATCCACATTTATTACCTCCACCAAAGAGGTTATGTATTCATAGAGTCTGTCGGTCTGTTTTGCTATTAGTGTGTTTGTTACCACGATAACTAAAAAAGTTATAGGCGGATTTTGATGAAATTTCCAGGGATTGTTAAGTATGTTAGGAGGAACAGATAATTGACTTATGTTGAAGATCCGTTCATCCGTTTGTTTGTCTGACTCATTTTTCTTAATGCCAATTCTTAATGAGTTGTTAGGTATATTACGAAGAGTAAATGGTCAAATGTTTGTGATGATCTGTTTGTTCGTTTATTTGTGGCTGGGTTTAATTTTGTGTTTACTAGCGCAATAGCTCAAAAAGTTACGAATGGATTTTAATGTAATTTTCAGAAAATGTTATTAATGTTAAAAGACAAAAATAATTAAATTTTGGTGATGATTGGTTGGTCTATTTGTGTGTTTGACAGATGTTTGCCAGAATTTCGTCTACATAACTCAACAAGTTATAAGTAAATTTGCAAGAAAATTAATGAAACTGTTAATATTGTTAGAAGGCAAAAATGAACAGATTTTGGTGTCGATAAAGAGAAAATCACGATTTCAGAATCAATTTTAATTTTTCGTTACCGTGTCTTGCTTGGCGGATGTTGCGCTCTCAAAGTACTTTAGCTAGTAATATTGAAAGATATAAATGATAAAGTTTTGGTTTTGATCGGTTGGATTGTATGTGCGTGACTAACGTTTGTCTGAATGTTTGTTAGCAGCATAACTGACAAATTTTTAAAGGATCTTTGAGAAAATTACATGAGCTGTTATTACTGTGATAAGGCGCAAATGATTAGATTTTGGTGCTGATACAAAGGAAATTATAGCATGAGAAACAGTTTGAATATTTCGTTAGCGTTGCCTTATTTGGCGGAGGTATACACTCTCAGAGTGCTCTAGTTGCTTATATTTTTCAAGCGTCGAAATTACGTAACCTCAGCTATGATACGTAGTTATGATACAACAATTCTGAGCGAACCCCCATAAGGTTAGGTGATGGCCAGGACTGGTTCCGCTTGCATCAACAAAAAAGCTTATGCGTACAAGAGCCCATTGAAATGTTAGCTGAACCAGTCCTGGCCGTCACCTAGCCTTACAATCCACAAGAGTAAAATTTATAAAACGTTCCAATTACGATATGAATTGCTAGAAGAAACTATTTACCATTGATATAGAACTCTTGTATTAAGCTACGTTTAGGTATTGCGACGCTCAAAAAATATATGCAATAAATGTGGATCTTATACTTAACTGGCATCCAAATTTCATGCATAAATATAGTTATTTTCTTGGAATTGGAAAAAATTTAGTTACCCACGACACGCGTTTCGCTGTTCATCAGCAGGGAGGCTCAAAGTTAGTAAATTTGGTTCTTGAAATTTCGCAAAACTTAGAGAGGTTATCACAGGGAGATATAACTACGATACTGGATAATCCAAAAGTATGAATGACATCTTAAACCAAGTTTACTGTTCCGTGAACCTTAAACTATGGTCTGCTGCGTTGACTCCAATTACTGCGCATTGTACAGACAGATTCGCAGATGTATCGAGGGCGACAGTTTACAACGTGTACCAACTTAAAAGATAGGCAGGGATAAGTGGCTGCCGTTAACTTAAACGGTGTGGGTTTGGTTAGAAGAGCTGAATTACATAGATTAAGGTGAAGCAATTTTTTACAGCGTAGCATAGGTCTGGTGTATTTTGAAAAGTTATTCGATTCATCGACCGTGGAATTTCCACGGACCCCGCCAGTCGTATAATAATGTGCTTGTTCGTCCCTACGTTCCTTCATTCGTTCCGCATCTCCTTAGTTCGTGTCTTAGTACAACCGTTACGCTCTTAGTTTCAGATAGTAGAAAACTCTTGGACACCATTTTGATTGGCAAGAACAGTAGGCAAGTTTTCAATTTTAGGCAGTAACTGTTGACAAGTCAGAAGCAGATTTACTTTCTAGCTTAAAGTATATTTTCGACTTTTGTATTCATGCTACGGGTCTATGATATCAGTGCAAAAGATCAATGTTGGTGTTCTGTGGAACTTCCACAGGTTATAGCTTCCTATTGAAGTTAGGACGTGTGTTACGGCAGAGACTTTAACCACCGCTGAACTTCTTTCGCTAATCAAAACTTAGAGGCAATATTCGATCTGTTGATTGTTTGAAACTAGAGGGCCCGCGCTTTCAAAAATGACAGCGAATAATTTGTGATGACTTTTTTCACTGATCATGCGTACGTTATAGCAACTGCTAACCTAAAAGTACCTGGGGATGAGCGTTTATAGCTTCACAACTGCTGAACATCAAAACTCTCTCTCTCTCTCTCTCTCTCTCTGGCATGGAGAAAGTTCATTACAACTAGCAACGCTCAAAATTAGAGTTCCAATTTGGTATCATGGATACCGTAGGATATACTATAAATCCAATGGTTTTTGCTTAGAGAAAGCTGTTTCGTCGACCATTGAACTGAAGTTTTAAGAATAACTGATGCAACAAATTGTATGTGGGAAGAAACTAAGAATCAAGATGCATGAGAGTGCTAATGGAAGCTTCAGGTGTCTTCAGTGCTGCGATTACGACTTCGGCAATTAAAGAAGTGCATTCAGACATAAGGTTGACCTATACTTTGCCTTACATTCACTATTATGGAGAAGGTATACTCGTACAAATTTTGTTAAAGCGCAACAGAAAATAGACAGATAAACAAATGAACAAACAAAGAAAAAGATTAATACACATCGGTCTTTATTATATAGTAAATACCTAAAGAATTACGCAGCTATTTTCACGTCGGCATCTTCGATACAATCCACACTCAGAGACTAAACCTGTCACATTTTTGAGCAAAACTGATCGTTTTGCTTCGAAATTATTGAAATCATCTCAAACTGCATCGTAAAGACACCACCATGGATCGCCAACGTATATGAGAAGCTGCTAGGTTGAGAATGAGACGGTATAGACCGCGCATTAGGGAAGAGCAGATCCGCAATATTTTGGAAAGAGAAAGAACAACAAATCGGGAACGGAGAGCGGCAATGGACGGCCGCCAGAGAGCTATTCGCTTCCAGCAAGAGAGAGTAAAACAGAACACAGGATATGAACGTCGAACAGCGTGACCAGTACCTAGCTTCTGCAGCAGAGAAGCTTGGATCAGCGACGACGGAATGATATGAATAGCGAAAAAAAAAAAATAATTACGTCCCATTACATGTGAATCACATCGTAATGCATTTCTCTAGTGCAGTTAGCTTGTGTGCAATGACGAAAAAAAGAGAAAAAAGAAAATACCAATAGCCTAAGAGACAAAGCCACAATCCTGAACGACTATATCACCTCTGTATTAAATATTGAAAATGTTACTAATATTCCCGAGTCAGCACCGATGCAAGTTGCTCCCATAAACACATGTGTTTTCACGGAGAGCGAGATCCTTCAAGAACTGACCCACCTAAATGTGTACAAATCCAGTGACCCAGATAATCACACTCCCCGAGTACTACGAGAAATGGCTCCAGTCATCGTGAAGCCACTGCTCGAAATATTAAATCGGTCTCTAAGAACAGGAGAAGTTCCGCAGGATTCAAAACTAGCTAATGTGATACCGATACATAAGAAGGGAGAAAAGGAAAACAGCAGCAACTATCGACCAATCAGTCCTACATTGGTCGTCAGCAAAACAATCAAACGCCTACTGAAAAAGCCCATCACAGATCATCTGAGGATACATCAGCTCCGACACTCAGGATGGCTTCCGAAATGGAAGCAGCTACTTAGCAATCGTAGTGGACTTTTTTTTTAATGTTACGGATATTAAAGATGAAGAGAAAGGTGTAGACCTTGTGTATCTCAACTTCCAAAAGGCTTTTGATGACGTCCTCCATCAACAGCCAATGAAAAAATTGGAAGCCCATGGCATCCAGGAAGATAATTTAAGATAGATCTGGGCATGGCTGACTTGTCTGCAGCAGCGAGTGAAGCTTGAAGGAGAGACGAGCGACTGGACGCAGGTATCATCAGTGGTTCCACAAGGTAGCGTGCTTGGCCCAATTCTGCTCTCAATTTACATCAATGATCTGGATCTTAACATCCATAGTAAAACCAGTAAATTTGCGGATGATACTAAGCTATGTCATGCTGCCACGGAAAGAGCCAAACTCCAACAACACCTTGACCACCTTATGGAATGGAGCACAACGTGGAAGATGAGCTTCATTGTCGACAAATGCTCAGTAATGCACGTAGGCCTGGTGAACCCTTCAACTCCATTGAAAAGCACGGGACAGATTTATCTGCTGTCCCCCAACAACGTAACTTGGGAATCACTATTACAAACAAATTAGAACACAGTCAGCAAGTTGACAAAAGTGTGAAAATGGTAAGCATAGTACTGCGATTCATCACCAGAAATTTTGAATAGAAGTCCAAGGTCATCATCATTCCCTTGTACAAGGCGTTAGTGCGGCCAAACTTAGAATTTGCAGTTCAATTTTGGTCGCCACATCTGTGTAGAGATATCGATAAAATGGAAAGAGTCCAACGCAGAGCCACGAAATTGATACCTCAGCTGAAAAACAAGCAGCATGAAAAGCACTGGGTCTGATCTCTCGAGCAAAGACGACTCAGGGGCAACTAATAGAAGCATTTAAGTGTTTGAAAGACATCAACAACGTACCTACAACGGGACTCTATGAAAGAAATCTTAATGATCTCCTACGAAACAACGGCCAAAAACTCAAGCATCAAGCTGGAAGAACAAACAACCTTAAGTCAGCATTTGGAATAGTCTCCCTTCCGACGTTGTTAGAGCGGAATCAGTCAACGCATTTAAAAATTGTCTTGACGTATACTGGGAGGGACATCCTCCACAGCTAAGAACTCCTCCTCCAGGAGTCGCACACTTTTAACGGTCAAAGCTTCCGAGGCCATCTAAATCCATCTTCTTCTCTCTTTCGCTCCAACTACGCAGTTTGACATCTTTAAGCTCAGTATCAGCGGCTATTAATCGCGCTTGCGTGCATTCATGATCGTCTTTTCGGCTGAGATTGTTTTCCCGCCGTCTTTTTTTGCCTTTTTTCCTTTTCCCAATCCTTTATATCCTACTAACATAATGGCAATAGCTCGTAGAGGGCAGGGGCGTGTGTTCCGGTGTCTCTTCGGGAATAGGCCTGTTTGTTCGTCTTGTGCCGCCTATCTAATATAATCCGAAATCGATTGTGGAATTTCCCCGCAAGTCATCTCTAATTTCCTTATATATATTATTGAAGAGCGTGACGCACACAGTGACGTAGATATTAGCGTATTATTGATATAAAAAAGATTCAGGGGTTTTCAGAAAACTTCTGAGCTTAAGGTAGAAGCAGCCACTCCTACAGCCGCATTTATACCGCAGTCTGTTCTTGTAATACTGCTACAAGGCAGGAGTCACAGGGTCTGTGTAGTGCTCAATTTATTCGTAGTGTGATAGACGAAATAAAAGAGACGTTGGGACTGTCAGACAACCATCAGATTCCGGTACTCAAATCCGCGATATTCTTCCCTCGTGAACTCGACAGGACACGGACGCTCGCGTAGATAGGGTACTTTCCCACTATAAAATAATACACAGTTTGTTGGCTACCAGTTTGGTTGGTCTCTCCGTCCCAACGTAAAGGATTAAACAGGAGAAAATAGAAAATTCATTTTGTGCAAGGCGATGGGACCGTTTTAGATGACGATAAAATTAAAGAGGTCTCAAACTGAAGGCTTCTCTCTCTACTAAATTTGATGCTATGCAGATGTAAATAATTTGCAGAGGTCTTCTATTGGCTGCACATTCTTCATCGTTTGAATTTCCGCTCTCAGCGTTCAAGATCGATTCTGGACAATTTTTCTTCAACTAAATTTCACCGTAGCAGTTACAACCCAAACTGAACAGAGGCCAATGCGTTTCACTTCTTATTGCCGCCAATTTTTTATCCTGTAGTGGTCACTACTCGTAGCCATGATACGCTGCTGAGTGTTTCAGGTAATGGTTTTGGTTGAACTGTATGTTCTTGATGCTGCTTGACTTTCAAAGATTTAATATTCAGGATGTTACTTGCAGAAAGGAAGTCCTGCGACCCCGAACTGATAATAATAATTTATAATAAATTTTATTACGAACACATGTTTTCACACACACCCGTCTACATGTACATAGTAAACAACATTAGTACCCTGGTTATTGGGAACAGTCACATAATGAATAGGCCACGTACTGGGAAAATACTTAAATGCACATAATTTGATTGATCACAAGGTTTGGTGAACTGTATAATAGGAGATGAAGCCTATATATATGATGTATATATATTTTCCAGTAAAATCCGTATACCAAAACACGAGCACAGACAAAGTTCTAGCTTCATCTAATTATATTCTTGTGCTATGTTGGAGACGCTCGTCTCTAGCCATCGTCATGTTTCTGAACTGATGATCCACAATTTTGAAAAGCCAATATTGCGGTTGCGAGACTCGTGCCGTGGATTTAGAGGTCTGGCTGTTTACGTTCGTAAAGGTGTTGTTGTGTCTAGGCAGAGTGAATATAAGTGTCCATGTTGTGAGCTGCTGGTGCTTCGAGTCTACGCATACTTTAGGAGCTTTTATTTGTTTTCAGAGTATCGCAGTCCGCCTACTGATGATAGGGTTTTTGAATGTCTCTTGGATGCAATGGCTACGATTTAGTCATCCGATAGGCGTTCTGCATTAGTCTTTATGGGTGATTTTAATTTTCACCATGTGGAATGGTTAGACTCTAAAACGACGGACTGCCATGACCATGCAGCCTTCGATTTTGCTACTGCCTCTGGTTGTGAGCAGTTGGTTGAGAAATCCACCCATTTAATGGGAGGGATTCTTGACCTCCTGTTGACTGAAGTTTCTCATTTAGTTGGAGTGTCAGTATCGTCTCCCATCGACTCCTCTGCCGATGGTGCCCTCTCTGCGACGTTGCAACTTCGTCAGCGGGTCCCCAGAGTCACTGTTAGGGGCGAGATATTTTTGAAGTCTACGTAGAGTGAATTGGGAATTCCGTTTCTAGCGCCATCCTTGCGCTACCTTTTGGTGTTGTGTGAGAATCTGCTGATTCTGGGTCTACTTTGGATCAGGTTTCCTCTGTCATGGCACGTGCTTATGTCCCTTCCCGCTTCATTACGGTCAGGACAGGCGATGAACACTGGTTTGATAATGCCCTAGGAGGGCGTATCAGTTGAAGCGGAAAGCATGTGCTTTTGGCACACTAACCAGTCTTCTGTTGACTTTCAGCGTTTCAGGGAACTGCAACGTCGGGCTATGGCTACTTAAAAAGAAGCTGAGACGGAGGATGATTTGAGGTCCAGGGAGTTGTTAGCTTCGTGGTGGTCCACCTTGAAGAGCGCTGTGCTTGGTGTGAGCTATTCTGTCCTCCCTTTGGTGCTAGTGGTGATCTTGTTGTGGACCCTGCCGCAAAGGCGGATCTTTTGTTCCGCTACTTCGATGGGAAACAGAGCCGGGACCGAGGGCGCATTCATTTTGGGTATGACCCAGAGCCGGGATTCTTTGGTTTTGCTTCCAGATCTTCTTGAATGCATCGTCTTCTTCTTGACCTAGACCCCTATTGGGGCACAGATCCATTCTGTATCAGACTGTATGTTTCCCCTCTTTCTGCGGAGGGTGGCTGGTGTGCTCGCAGCCTTGCTCGCTTCTGTGTTCCGTTGGATGTTACGGCTGAGCTCTTTTCCGGTGTGCTGGCGTGTCGCTCATGTGATCCGTATTCCGAAGGGCTCTGTCTCATGTCGAACCTCCGACTATAGACCCATCTCGATCACACCTGTTTTGTCGAAAGTTTACGAAAGGTTGGTTGCGTCTGGATTAGGTCGCTTTCTTGAGAAGCAGGGTGACCTTCCCTCTACACAGTATGGATTTTGTAAAGGCTTGGGTACTTGTGATGCTCAGCTTCACATTTCTCATGTGTTGCAGCTGGTACTTGATAGAGGTCATGATGCAAGGTTGGTCCAGCTTGACTGCAGTGCTGGTTTTGATCGCGAGAATCACCTTGGGCTGCTCCACAAGCTAAGATTGATTGGTATTGGTCACCTTTTATCTGGTAGACGCCAATGTATAGTTGTTGATGACATGAAGAGTGAGTTTTTGGATGTGGTTTCTGGTGTCCCGCAAAGTAGTGTTCTGGGCCCTTTGTTGTTCAATGGACCTGCATGATCTTGTTCATAATTTACTTGTTGGTTACGCTGATGATGTAACTTTGCCGGCTGTTTGCGATTAGCCCAGTGATAGATTAGAGGTTTCAGAATCTATTCAGCATGATTTTGAAATGATTGATTCCTTGTGTTCTAGGTGGAGGATGAGGCTAAATGCAGGCATGACTAAGACCATGCTCGTGTCCAGGTCGCGCACAGTGGGACCTCCTTTTCCTGCACTCATACTGGATGGTGTGTCATTTCCTGTGGTTGATGACTTGGGTGTCAATTTTGATCCAAAGTTGACGTTTGAGTGTCACATCCGTCCAGTTGCGTTAGAAGCATCGCAGAAAATCGGTCATACGGGATGTGCTTGAAGGGTGTTTGGTTCGGTAGAGTTAACACGGCGCTGCTTTAATTGCTATGTCTTCCCCCTTCTGGAATACTGCTCCTCAGTCTAAGGTTCTGCTGCTGATTGTCATCTGAGTTTGCTTCACAGAATGGTTCGTTCGCGTGCGTTCATGCTGGATGGTCTTATGCCTTGTGATCTGGCGCATCGTCGCAGAGTTGGTGGAGTTTGCTTTCTCTATAAAATATGCAACTGCCCTTGTAATCCACTTGCGGTTTTTCTTCAGGAGCCATTTGCTTGGGTGAGGTATACTCGGCGTACTCGTGCTCTTCTTAAGTTTGCTTTGGAACCGGTACGATTCCGTACAAGCCAGAATTCTCGTTTTTTTTTCATCATATGCAGATGTTTGGAATGGCCTTGATGGCTCTGCCTTTGTTGGTGCCGATATTGGTAGCTTTAAGCCATTTGCAAACAGAGTAATTCTGTGATCTATAATCTTCTCTTTCTTTTTCCATGCTGTGCCGGCTGCTAGGGGGTGTGATAACCCTTTGAAGTTTCCTCTGCTCCCACGTCGCCAGTTTAGTGTATCTTAAAAATAATAACAAAATCATTTCCGTCACAATCGCTGGTCGGGTGCGCTAGCATTCCAATTATTTTAACCGAAAGGTGTTTTAGCTGTTTGCATTTATTGTCAAGTGGTCTAAGCTAACAGTTACCGGGAACTAATGAGAAAAGGTAATGATTTATACTCGGAATAATTCATTATTAACTTCCAGCAATGGCAGCCAACGATGGATGGTACAGACCAGCAGGGCCCACGGAGCAGTACTGTGACAAAATGTACAAGGAGTACGACAGAGCACTCCCTACCAGCTACATCTTGCGTCTTGCCACCGCTCGCGTGCTCACGGAAGACGTCATGAAGAAAGTTTTCACCCACCTTTTCAGGTTAGAG